>JAOWBL010000682.1:0-103351 GCA_028564865.1 Zenarchopterus dispar | reverse complement strand
ACATACACACACGTGTGTGTGTGTTTGTGTATGTATATATAGATAGAGAGAGAGAGACATACATCTTGAGGTCTTGCACAGTAACAGTCATTTTGTGGTTGTAAGTAATACTAGTTTAAAAGAGATCAACTTTCAAATACATCCATATAATTTATGGAAAAAAAATTTTTTTTTTTTAAATCTGTGCAATCACTTGATTTTTCACTCAGTTACATTAGTTTAGTCTTCCATTCAAATGTCTTTCAAAATTTCAATTCAACTCAATTTGATTCAACTTCATTCCCCTCTATTAGTTCATTTGTACAGCGCCCATTCACAATTAAAGTCGTAATTTAAAGAAAGTAAACAAAATAAATGCACCCAAGCTCAGTCCAATTGTTTTCTAATTCAATCCATTTTGTTTATAAAACTATTCAAAATCCATAAGAAGCCAATTAAAAGAAATCCAACATTTTAGAGTAAAAAACCATATTCATCTTTTGTACATCTTCTAAGTGCAATGTATTCTTTGCTATATTTTTAATTTGTATCACTAAAAAAAGCATGTAAATCAGTGGTTAAAGATCCTCGCTTAAATTTTAACACAAAATTTGAAAAAAAAAAAGAAAAAAAAAGGTAAAATTACCAAATAATCAAGCATGCTAGTCAAATTTTATGCAATATCATCGTCGTCTAGCATTTGCACATTCTCATGGAGGACAATGATTTTTCAGTCAAGATTTGTTTTAAGGTAAAAACTATTCATGAAAGTGCACTCTAAGTTAAAATATCCATGGATGTTTCAGGAAATATTTCATGTCAAATTTGCTATTTGTTCTCTTTTGTTCCCTAAAATTTTGTGCTATATTTTTAATAAAAGCAAGACTAAAAGATCAGTTGGTCCATGAACTTTTGCTAATTTTCTGTATCAAACCCATTCACTGAAATTCCTGCCATCGAAAGTTCCCAACCATTTTGGAAAAACTGAAAGTGTCTATTTTAAAATTAAACACAACAATCAATCCTCCTGTGTTGTGATGATTTGATATATTTTGTTATATAATCCCACAAAGGTAAGGCAATCCAGCTTTTGGACCAGTTTGAAAGGGGAAGTTTTCCTTTTTATAACTACACCAGTTTGAGTCCTTCCACAAACAACAACCTCATCCTTCAGAGAACGTTGAAGTTTAAGAAAAAGTATACAAAATGAACATCCCAAAAACCTCTGTGGCTTTAAGCGGCGGTAACGAACACAGTGGGGTAGCTTCGTATGAAACGAGCACTTTCACTGCCGTGAAATAACTTCAGAAAGAGAAAGTGTGTGAGTGGATAATTGCAGCTTTTCCTTTGCTTGACATTTAACTGGCTCTTTAGCCTGAAGGAGTTCCAATAAGCAGGTTGGAAAAGGGAGCAGTCGCGAGCCACGCTTGAGAAATGGTAGAAAGTGCAAATGGTAACGATTGTCACTTTCCCTGCTTTACCTCTCAGAGAAAACCTGGGTCTTCAATCTGTCAGGCAGGCGAACTGTAGTTTTCTGACTGTGGTGGAAACTGTGTGGAAACCCATTTTTAGCACCGCGGGAGGCCAATACAGAGCTTCTTCTTGTTCACTTCAGCCAGGCGTGAGCTCGAGATGGTTGGCTTCACCTTTGACCAACGTGTCATATCACTGAAATGTCAAATAACAGGAAGTAGACAAAGCTTTGGGAAAATTTAAAAAAAAAAAAAAAATCAAGATTTTAGCATTTACACAATTATAAAAATGAGGTATTAAAATCAACCTGCTTGATCAAGAGAAATGCAATGCAGAAGAACAGAAGCAGCTCAATGACGAAACAAATCAGCAGCTGGAGATTACATCAGTACAATCCGAACCAATTACAATTTATAATTAGAAAAAGAAAAACAATATAAAGAAGATCCAGAATGTGGGTGTGGATGGTCTACATCTTGTGGCTGAGCAGAAGATGGGAGTGAAGCACCTGAGCCTTGTGTCACCACCCCCTCCTCTTCACACATCATTGTACCAACCATTTGCCTAATTAGGCAGAAAATAGGACCCATTTAGAGGATTTGAGAGGGGGCAAATAACAGTAGCAAAGGGCAGGGGATTCTCCATCCAGGCATGCTTTATAACTTTTCACCATCTTAGCGGTGCGATTCTGTGGAAATCAATACCAGTTTGTTGGCAGTTGTCATCCAGACTTTTTTTTTTCTTCTTTTAAAGTGTGCTCAAGGCAGTGTGATTGTTTCAATGCTCAATCTGCTGCCATGCTCTAAATCTGAAACACCTCCAAGATATTTGTACACAGAGCATCGTACCACCGCGGTGTGACGACTGAGACCATGTAAAAGGCGAGAAATAGAGATATAAAGAGATGGGTTTATCTTCCGGTTGATGTAACTCACTCTGTCTGCAAAAAGTCAGGAACGAAATAATTTGGGACCTTGTAAATGAAAAGTGCGTCAAATGTGGGAACTCCGTAGTGGTGCTCATCCTAAATGGTTTCTGAGAGTGTGCTAGTATGGAGATGTTAAGATTTAGCTCAAACCATAAGATGCTCAACAGTAATAACTATGCTCAGAGTATATAAGTCATCTGTTGAGGATTCTCCACAAATCAAGATCTTGTCAATTTTCTGTATAGATAATTCAACACCGTGCACGCCACCCAACAGTGCTTCTGCTTTTCCAACTTGAAGTTTGGTGAATTAACGGCACCTTCTGAAGTGAAGAACAGCTCTAAAGACTTTCTTCATCCATCGTCTTCTACTTATCTGATATCAGGTCAGAGGGGCAGTAGTCCAAGCAGTGAAGCTCAGACTTTCCTCTCCCCGGTCACTTCGTCCAGCTTATTGGGGGGATCCCAAGGTGTTCCCAGGTGAACCGAGAGGAATAGTTCTTCCAGCACGTCCTGGGTCTTCCCCAGGTTCTTCTCCAAGTGGGAAATGCCCGGAAGACCAGATGTTCGAGCAATGTCATCTGACTCTTGAGGAGCAGCGGCTCTACTCTGACCCCCCTCCCAGATAACCGAGCTTCTCACCCCATCTCTGGGGGGAACTAATTTCTGCTGCTTGTGTCCATGATCTCGTTCTTTTGGTCACTACCCACAGCTCATGACCATAGGCGAAGGTAAGAACCACGACTGACCAGTAAATCGAGAAGTTCACCTTTCAGCTCAGCTCCGTCAGTGTGACAGACCAATACAGAGTCCACATCACCACGAATGCCACACCAATCCACCTGCCGCTCTCCAGCTTCATTTGTTCCTCACTTGTAAACAAGACCTCGAGATACTAGAACTCCCCCACTCGGGGCGGGATCTGATTCCCGACCTGGAGAGGACAGTTCGTCCTTTTCTAGAGGAGCGCCATGGTCTCAGATTTAGAGGTACAAACTCTCTTCTCATTTGGCTGCGAACTCCAGTGAGAGTTAAAGGTCCTGGCCTGATGAAGCCAACAGAACCACATCATCTGCAAAAAGCTGAAACCCGATTCTGAGGTCACCAAACCAGGACCTTGGACCAGGACCTCCTCCGCTCCTCAGCTGCACCAAGATTAAAGACTTTCTATTTCTTAAAATATTTAAGATCCATGCACTCAACTGAAGGTTATTAAAGCTTGTTTTATTACTACATATTTATTTAAGATGTAAAACCTCAAAAACTCTTTTGAAAATGGTAATCGATTTAAAAAATTAGGGCAAATTCGATTGAAATTTTGCAAACTCAGCAAATCATTAAGAATTCCTCGCGTCTACGGAGTCAAAAGTGATTACAAAGAAGGTTGAGCAGTAAATGCAAACAGAAGTGCTGTCAACACAGATGCTACGAGAAAAAATAAATAAAAAACCAGAACATAAAAACAGAAAACAAATTCAAAGGGGAACAAGGCAAAGTCAAACAACGGCTGTAACTTTTAGCAAAGCACGTTTGTTTATTTTAGAGAGCTTCTTGCTCCTGATAACATCAGGCACTGATGTAGAAGAGGAAAGATACGGAGGAGGTGGATGGATATTAGAAACGTGGAGAAAAGGACGAAAAAAGACATTTGAGAAAAATGAGGAACTAAACTTGAACCTGCATGAAGAAAAACAAAAATAAATAAAAACCAAATGGAGAAAAAGGACTGAGGAGGATGAGAGACAGGAGTCATGCAGGTGGAAACCAAAACATTACTTTGATGAGTGTTTTTGCCTTTCAGAGATACAACAGAATGAATGATGAGCTGGGGAAATGAAGGCCTGATTTAATGACTGATGAATGAGAAAACAAAGAAATCAACTAACAGAACAACCAAACACCAACAAGACTACTGTGTATTCTCTTGATGAACTTAATTTGTTTATTCACTAGCGCTGAAGGACACCTACCACACACAACAAATGCTGAAAGGCACCGTTTATTTTTGGCCGATGCAGATGAATGTCCTACACCTCTTTCCACACTGCCAGAGGTTTATGAGCCAGGAGTGAGGTTTTTTTTTTTTAAACAGAGTGGATAGAAAACCTCACAAATGCAATAAAAACATCCACCAGAAGAGAATCTGGCAAACGAGAAGCCACATAACCAGCAATCTATGACATCCATATTTTAAAAATATTTTAATTGGTAATAAGCAGTGAATACATGAATAGATTTGCTGCTTCCATTAGTCTGTAAAATGTGACGAAGGGCTCAGGTGGCGTTTCAGGAAAGTATTTCCTCATTAAAATGTAATAACTGAAACTAAAAGAGACACACATTTTACCATTGAATGTGAAAGGAGCTTATTCTTTTTTTTTTTTTTAAACTCTAACAAGCAAACAGGACTCCCAACTACTTCCAAGCCATGTTTACACATTCAAAATATACAAGTTGGCTGAAAGTGAACAGAAGTTGACTGAATTAGCTCTTCTTACTGGATATAAGAACACCGAAGCAGTTAGTGTCTACAAATGTGGGCTGTTAAAGGAATATTCCACAGTTAAATCAATCATAGGTCTGGTAAGTAGGTAGTGGAAGCTGTGGATGCAATTTTCAGTGAAAGTATAAATTTGCAGCAAAATGACAATCTCAGAACAAAATAAATCGCTATGTGAAGTCTCTGACAAGATTAATTTCAGCTGAAGTGGTAGTGTGGAGAGGGTTCGTGCAGAAAAATCAAAGTGATTCCAACTTTGTGAGTTTCCGGGACTGACTGTACGGGAATGTCCTTCCAGTCGCTGTCATCTTGTTATAAATCTGTACGAGTTTGCTTCTGAATGTCGCACAATCGACTATCGACAGACACGAGTGGAGTTTATGATCTCTGCTTTCACAGAACTGGAGATCAGATATTAAAAAGCACGAGACGTGGTTTTAGTGTTAGATGTTCAGTTAATGGTTCTGGGGGGTCGGGTTTACCCAGAACCCCCGCTAGTAGAAATAAACCTTATTAACTCAACTGCAATTGCAAAGAGACTTGAATTTACCATGAGGTCTAAAGTGGAAAGCGGTCAGAAGGGTAACCATGGCGAAGCTGTGATGTCATTTCTGGTTATATATCAGCTGGGATTTTTTTTTGTGTGTGTGCTTGTTTTCTTAGAAATCCAAGTGGGAAAAGTGAAAATCAAAGAGAAGAAGTCTCATGAGCAAACAGGAGACAAATGAGGAGAAGGGCTCAAACTAGAAAGCAGGACGTACCGAAAGGCAATTATGAAGAGGAGAGGGGTATGTTTGCCTTCAATTATGGACTTTTTGGAGGATTAGGGAGGTTTTCAAGGGAGAGCAGAACGATATCTGAGCGTAAAAGCAAGGAAACCTGCTCTCAATTGGAAATAGTACACTATTGACAAGTGATAGCAGTATATCCAGATAAAACAGCAACAGCGAGCCAAAACTAAAGAGGATAAATGTTCCTTGACATTATGATGCCTTTTCTCTGCAGGTTGGCGCAATTGCCTGAACGCTGGTGAAGAGAGCACACTCAGGTACAGAGCGTCAGGAGGTTAAATGCTCATTGAGCATTCAGGACTGAGACTGAATCCCCCCCAGAGTCGAATAAGGCACTAAAGGGCTTTTCTAATTTTATGCCCTACTTCCCTTTTCCCTCATACAGATCAGCCAACAATACACCAGACGATGAAAGCCTTTTTAATCAATTGAAGACTGTACGAGTTCTTTAAAACCAGCGGGTGGTTACCAGACATCATCCTCTAAGTCGGAGACTACCTCGGAAAAAAAAAATTGTCTGACAGGAAAAGACGGAGCTCTTATCTCTTTAATCGCAACTGCTTCCCCGATACTGCTCTTGTCATCTCTGCTCTCCTGCCAGTTTTTTTTTTTTTTTTTTTTTTTTTCCCCACGTGTCCCTTCTCAGACACTCGACTAAAAACCTCAGTCATGGTAGAGTCTTCCTCTCTTTTCATTCGGATGTAAGAATAAGCTGCCGACGGGGCCTGTGAAAGAGCTGGGAGCCTGGTCAGGAAGTCGGCGAGTAAATGACTGAGGTCAAGGGCGGGGAACAGAGGATGCAGAGCGCTGCAGAGCTGAATGGGGAAGAGTAAGAGGGGAGGAGGAAGTGAAGTGATGAGGAAACGAAGCATGAGAGGGAGAGGAAGGCAATTACCAAGACAAAGAATAGGGGTAAATATAAATTGAGAGCAACAAGGGAAAGGGAATGTAGAAGAGAAGCCAGATACTAACGAACTACGTTCCAGCTCCAGGATCAAAATCAGATACTGGGCGCTGAAGCAGAAATCATCACACTCCCTGTGACTTTCAGAAAGGGACACCGTCAAATTCCTAATCCTGATTCCAGCATCGCCGAAGGGAACGAGAGCAGCTTCCCATTCCCCTTCTCGCTTCATGTTTTCACCTGCTCGATACAAGCCTTTGAAGTTTTTACAGGAGGGCAGCTGAGTGACGAAGCACCACAGTGGGAGCTCGCTCCGACTGCTGCTGGGCATCTTTCAGGAGCTCATATAGATTAGTGCTGCTTTTCCGAAGAAAAAACGTTCAAAAATCAACCAAGATGCTGTGCAAGAGGAAGGAAAAAAAAGTGTGGTAAGGCAAGTTCTTTAAGTTCTGTAAGCTGATTGTGGCTTGTTCGAAACTGCACAGCCTCACAAAATAATACGTAATAGGTGATTTTTATCCACATGCACAAAACTTTTACAGTGTGGAGGTGGAGTAACACCATCCTCCACCTTCCCCCCTCCTTCTAAGCATCAAACGTGTATATTTTCATTTTCCAAACACAGTCACGCAAGTTATCGAGTAGTGAAGCTGCACCTTCATTTATACTGAGGAAAAGGAGTCATTTCCAGTAAAATGTAGTCATTATGAGCCTTTTAATTTGTATAACTTAAAAATTTTTTAAATGCAGCCCAACTGAGCTATTATATAGTTTTTGCCGTGAGATCGAGTTGCTCCAGCAAGTCCTAATCCATCTTTCGGTGCACCTCTCTCAGGAAACACTCATTACTTCTATTTTTTTTTCCTGAATGCAGAGCTTAATGTTGTTTATAAGTGATGAAATGAAGCCCAAAATAAAAATAACATAACTTGATGGAGGAAGTACCGTGTTGTGTGGCTGTTTTGCTGCTTTATCACAATAACGAAGACGTGAGAGCTAAGAAGCCATTTAAGAGCTGGCGTTATTTAGCGTCAGAAAACCAAATATGAGCTAAAAGTTTTATGTTTTGTAAAATGACAACTTGAAGCTTGCATCCAGCAGCTTAAAAGACTTGTTGAGAAGGAAAATGTGGACTGAGGTCAAGTGGCCAGCAGCGAGATTTGACCTAAACCCCACTGAAAAATCTTTGGTGAGAGCTAAAATTTGAAGGCAAAAAGGAACCTTGCAAACTTAAAATACTAGACAGCTCTTACTGAGCCCAAGCCTGACTGACCTCTAACGTCTGGTTAGTTTGACCCGTACGAGCGCTCCGTTTCATGCTCAAGCTCGGCACATTTCTTGGTCTTAGCCACAGTCGTACACCTACATGGAAAATGGCCTAAATGCAACTTATTATGATGTATAGTGTCGACAGCTCCATGTGACAATCATCTAACGATGTAATGATGTAATCCAAAAACTTTAAAAAACTTGATGTCAGGAGCATCGCTATCATATTTATAAGACCACGCCCACTTCACATGATGACACGAGTACAAGCAGCATCACTAAACAAGAAACTGGACTACTGTGAATGTGGACCAGCAGGGGAATCGTGTCTGGGAATGACACGGTTCAACCTGGATAACATGAGTGCGTCCTAAGAGGAAGATAAAAGGATTTTATCCCAGTTGTTGGATATTAAAATGTGTTGGGGAGGTTTTTTGCAGTATTTTTTCTCCCATCCCTCATGTCAGGTGGTCCTGACTTTACGGTCTGTGCCAACCACCTCACATCCATCAACTGAATTTTCAAGAGCCACTGAAAATAAAAGCTGAACCTCAACCTCCTCGTCGTGAATCGCTCTGGATAAGAGCACCGACTAAAGTATCTAAAATGGAAATGTAATGTAAATTACACTGGTGTTGAAGCTGATGAGATGCCGGGGATGCAGAGTGCAGCGGCAGAAAGCAGCCTTTCCCGAGGGTGTTTAATCTATGACTGATGGATGTACCAACCAAGACAACGATCGTAATTATCATCATCATCATCATCTTTGTAAAACATTCGTCATTAACATCATCAACGTAGTAGTTATCACCAGACAGGCGTAATCACTGGTGTGCACCATCACTGGTGCCTGAACTCCTTTGAAAGTTACCCCAGCCCACGTGCACGCTTCTGAGCGCGCACACAAAGTTCACATTAATACATATGGATGTGTGATCTCATCTGCATAGCTAAAGCGGCCCGGCGCCGTGCGGTTTAAGCCTCTGGCTAATCAGGGCGACTCCCACTGAGCGGGTTTGAATGTAAAGCTCACCGGCTCGGCAGCTGCACGTCTCCTGAGTTTACCCGGTCTTATCCAGTGGCTGACACGGACATTAAAGGTGCCAACACGTTTCACACTCTCCATTTCTCTCGGGGGATGTCGGTCCACTGCAGACAGCGGTGCACAAGTGCACACATCTGCACACATCTGCACGGGGACGTCAACAAGGACGTCTCAATTATTCATGGAGTGGCTGATTTATGCGGTTTCACGCTTCACATGGAAGACTTTAGGTGGCAGAACAAAGATGGTTTATGTAACTGCTGTTAATCGGGGGAGACTAACCCTCTCGTTCTCCCAGAGATGTAAAATTACAGGTCCAGTGGTGCACACGTGGACACGTTCACATGTGGCACGCCGTCTATCCGACGCCATTCTGTGAAGACGAAATAAAAGTCTGAGGAGCGGAGAGAGGAGACAAGTGATGAGTAGAAAAGTTGGAGACGTTTTCCATCTTGCTAGTATAATTAAAACCGTGAGAAGTTTGCACCGAACCCTTGAATTTGTGCTGAAATAACAGGATCAGCTTTCTGCAGATAAAAGAGAATTTCTTATTTAAAACATATGCACATATATATCCAGGACATTAAACGTGTAGATAAAACATCCACCGACTTGTAGACCAGAGATCCCGGCTATCACGCTTCATTTATATATCGTAATGTGCGTACATTCAATCCACACTCTACAGCAATACTTGAACTAGTAAGAGGTTTGTTTGCGAGCACAGATAGATGCAGAGGCATGTTCCAATTTGGGCAAAATAACGTCCAAAGTGTCTGTTTTATTAAAGATGTGGTCTAAGGTGAAGATTGAACACGACCCTCCCTGACACGGCTGGGTGGAGGAACAAGTGTAAAGAATGAAGTAAAACGTTTTGATTAAAAACAAACAAAAATAGACAAAATAATAGTCAAATGAAAACTTCTTTTTGGCAGAAGAAACTAACACTTGAAGTTTTGCTCTCTGGGGTGTTGCAACTGGCCCGAAAGTAAAAAACGTAAAAAAAACCCCTGAAAACTGAAAATACAGCGAACAATCAAATATTCAGCTGCCAGACGTTACTGAACATCCCAGCAGGTTGTATTTGTCTTTATTAAACTGAATTAGTTACCAATCTGGTATCTTAACAGCTCATTGTGTGCCAGAGTTTTACTTTTAAGATACTTTTTTTTTTTTAATCGTGTCTTAAATCATAACAATCACGTCAATATTTGTCCAATTAAAGAAAATCAAGAGGAGACCTCACAGGAATATTTAATAATGAAAATAAAGGGATTTTTACTGACTTAACAAGAAAACTACCCAAGGTATTGGGACGAAACAGCTGTTTAGCCCTAAGAAAACAACTTTGTGAGGATAATTTGAAAAATAAGGCCACCAGAGTCCAACATGAACTGTAATGAGAGTCTTTGAGATGAGCCAAAAAATAAAAATAAAATAAAAGTTAATGCTGTTGTCTGACTGACTCATCAGTGAGGTCTTTGGAAGTGTTTTGACTTTGAATAAGCTCATCAAAATGATGCAAATGTGTGCCGTAATTAAAGCAAAAAGTGTGACTTCTCTATGGCTTGACACTATACCTCCTCTTTAATTTTTAACTTTTGTTCCTTTCCTTCTACAAAATCGGTTTTCACTGACTTGTTTCTTACTCAGCACCTGTACAATATTTCTCTCACTGATACTCTTTATACCACAACGTGAGCCTTAAACGCACAAAATGACAACACAGACACTCGTGCACGCAGCAAATAATGTTGATTTTTTTTGGGGGGGGGGGTATGATTACATTAAAGGAAAGGGACAGGACCGGATCGAGAGACCCAGAGGCACCGAGTGCCTACAAAGAGCAGAACCCAGTTTATAGTGGGACCAAGTCATCAGTCTCTCTTCACAGCCGTCCGTCTCCTATCATCCATCCACAGGCCTTACTGCACTTTAGATGGAAGTCATTTCACAGAGCTCAGATAAAAAAATAAATAAAAATGGAGATAGAAGATGGAGTACAAGAAATCTTACCTCAGTTTTAATGTCATGAAAACTGGCAGGGGGAGGGATACGGATAGGAAGGCAGAGAAGAAGAAGAAGAGATGATGCAGGGGAGGAAAACACAGAGGACAGTGAAAGGCTGACATTTAGGGAAACGCAAGGAGAGAAGTGGTAGTTAGATCAGCTTTTCCTCCTCTCTGCTTGGATGTAGCGGCGGCACAGAGCTGTTGGCGTGGCAATTTTCGATCACAAGGTTGTTGTGACCTAACTCAGGCTCTTGCTTTCAAAATCCCACATACCCTAAGAGTCTCCTAAACTCTTCTCTGGTTTCAGCTGTGGCTCACCGCTCTCATCGCCGGTTCAACTGTGCAAGTACACGTGTGCGACTGCAAGCGAAAGACTTTACTCGCCAGAGGGCATCTTAAAAGGACCCCTGCACTCTCCTCATGATACGCTCAGGTCTTTAAGAATGCTGGCTTAGCGTTCAATCACTGCAACCACCTCACCTTAACAACAGTGACTCCGGTAACCTTGGCCATCCATTAGCCTGTCTAAGAACAAAAGCTGTTTCCACAGGGAGCTATTAGACGAATATAGCTCTGGGAAAGGAAGTATCCAATACACCAGATGGGCTGTGCTTTATACCAGCTCCAGGGCTGGACAGTAGTCTCTCAGAGACCATTACTGCGAAGAAGAAATCAGGCTACACCAGCACAACACGAGGAAAACGTTCAGCTTCCACGCTGGAATTGATCCACAACTCCCAACTGCAGGTGGACACTAATTATTGCTGAAAGCCCAGTGGATATGTGCACATGTGCTTCACACACTTTAACCGACAATTACCACAATTAAAACATATGGGATTACCCCGAGTAAAAACCATTTATCAATCCTGAAGATGACTAAGGAAGGTTTCCCTCCTCATCTATACATGAATTTATTTCTGTTAAACCTTCTTTGTATTTTCTCCTCATATTCATGGTGTATTTTTACATTTTTGTACACATTTTTTACTTTTTTATTTATAATAAGTAAACCGTCTTTCAGAGTGTGTCCTGAGAGACCAATTTCACAAACTAGCATCAGAGACTGAAAGTAAAGGAAAATGCCTAAAATCAATAAAGCATACCATATATCCTCTTGCTCTTATTCAAAAAACAAAAAAGAAAAATATTCTCGTGGCAAATACTAAGTACCCCCTTATTCATTCCATAGGATTTAAGGAGATAAGTTGCATTCTGGTGCCAGCCCTTGATTCAGGTGTGTAGTCAGGTGTGTAGACCTTTATAGAAGCAGAAGTTGTGACAGTTTTCTGGTCTGAAGCATGTAGATGTTTAACACAATGCCAAGAAGGAAAGACATAAGCAGCTGTTTCAGAGAAGCGATCGTTGCTGCACATCTGTCTGGAAACCATCTTCCCGGAGTGCACACCTCAACAAATATCTCAAACAAAAACAAACAAACAAAAATTCATCTTAATCTCAGCACCTTTTAAGCCTCACTGATCATGTTTAATGTGAACATTACGAGGAGGTTTTGTTTGGAAGTTTTCCCAAAAAGAAAACATCTTTTGTTTAGGAAGAACATGGAAGTCGCAAAACTGCACCTGAACACACCACGAGGCTTCTGGGATAACATCTTAAAGAAAGGTGAAATCAAGGTTGAGTTGTTTGGTCTTAATGCTCAGCTTTAAACGCAGTATTTCAGCAGAAACACCTTAACATCACGGTCAAAGACAGCAGAGGATGATCTGGGGTTGTGATCTCTACTCCATGAACTCCACACCAGAGTACTCTGAAGTCAGATGTGACGCCGTCTCTCTGACAGCTAAAATCTGCTCAAAACTGGGTACAAGTAAAAGTATAATGATCATATCCTGAAACTGAATTTCCCCGACCAACCGGGACTTCAAACCTAATTGAAATACTGTTTCTGTGACCTTAAGGGAACTGCATAAATAAATAAATGCCCAACAACCTCAACGAACTAAAGCAAAGTTGTAAAGTTCTAGGGGATGCAACTATTTGAAGTTTCTACTACTAAAAGTTGATCTAAAGGCTATTAAATCACTGGAATACTTAATATTGCCAACAATATTTTGTATTTATTCGTGACTTCAGTAGTTTCAGTCATCTGAATTCTGCTAAACAGCAACAAAAAGCACCCACCTTAATATAGGAGATGAAAGTGGTATCAAATCCTTATATGAGCTGTGTTTCCCTGAGACTTTTATGCCGCCATTAGGAGAAAATTAAAATTCTAAATTATTTTGCGTCTTCGGAGACGCTCAGATTCATTAAACGTGTGTGTGGCGTTGAATGAAAAGCGCCGAGCACCGACGCTGTAAGTGGCAGGAATTATAACAACTTATCTCATCTGGCGCTGCTCGGCTTCTGTCCCATCAGGAAAAAAGAGCCAATTTCACCCAAAAAGCCTTCAGACAGCTCTGAGCCACAGTCCTGAGTTATTAATTTACATATATTATGCATGCGTTGAGCTGAGTCAAGCTTGGTTGCCAGTGTGACCATCATTTATAGCTAAGGATGTGCCTCCTGTCTCCTCTCATCCTATAAACTTTCCTTTGACTGGCATTACATCTTTGTTACAGCACTGTGTCCACACTTTTATGTTGGTTCAGAGTTTCTGCCAAACATGAAGAACAGTTTTACTTTAAAGGAGAAATGTGTAAGATTGTATGTTAAAATATCCCAAAATAACCTAGAAACAGAAAGAGAGTGAGAAGAATTTCACAAAAATAACGACGATGCTGAGATATCTACTGAGTTAGAGTCCAGACTTGTAATACCAGTCTCTGCCATGTGTGGCAGTAGCGAGCAACATAGCAGCCTCGAGACACCATGATGATGGACAAAAGTCACACGGTTTCAGGGTGTACTTGAACTTGTCGGTCATGTAGGTACCGCCCCCAAGTTACAACTTTAGGATCTGATTTTTGACAGTTGAGTAATTAAAATCACTACGGCTTCAATTCACAGCCAAACATATTGGCCTCAACTATGTCCCGCCTCCCCGCGGTAGATTGACGCAGGGCTTATTTGAGTCGTTTCATAATTGCAACCGCTAAAAGGAAAAAAGGCTGCCTGGAAACAGAGATGGTTTTTATAAATGACGGTGAGAAAAATGATTTCAGATAGAGATTTTGATTTCTAGGTTACAGATTCTGCGTTTCGATTATCAGATTTGATGATCAGGAGGGTGTACTATCCCTATTTTAATTAAAGTGCAGAGAACAAATTCAATTTTTGGCTTCACATTACACATGGCTCCTTTAAACTGGGCTTCAGTGGGTTTCTGGTGTTACCTGTGTGTGCACGTATTCAATCCAGTTATCACTATATCTGTGTGCTTAAATATGAATATGAACACCTATCTGTCTCTCAAAGCTGAACAAGGGGACAGAGTGAGTGTGTGTGTGTGTGTGTGTGTGTGTGTGTGTGTGCGTGTGTGTGTGCGTGTGTGTGTGTGTTTCGGTCTCACAGGGAAAACTGCTGTGGTGAAAGAGCTGAGGTGTACCACCTTGTTAATGTGACAGACACAGTAAAACAGTCGTCGGGGGAACGAGCCGCTGTTGTCTACTTTGCTGGATAACTTGACAGATAAAAGGAGAAGGCGTACTTTGATTTGATAAGCTGCTCTGGAGTCCAATTCCCTGGAAACTTCACACAAACACCTCAGGAGCCACTGTTTTCTCTAGGTGTTGTGACCACAGGACTAAGCTCTGATGAGTTTGTTTTTCTTCTACAACTCTCTGAATATATCTGGTGGATTGGTGCCAAAGCTGGCAAAAGAAACCCTTTTCTATTAAAATATATTTGCAAATTGATCTTTCAGCAGCTGTATGTTTTCTTGTGCACGTGAGAGTGAAAGTGCCCCACACCAGCCCTCTTGACAGTCTAACAAACCTTATTTGGACCTGAGACAGATTCTGTCAAAGAGGACTAAAACCACAGACAGTCAAGTACAGAAAGACAGATTGTGATTGATCTTGTGAGTTATTGATTATGAACTGATGTTTGTAGATGAGTGTAGGAACTTTTCTGGGACTTAAAACCTAATGTGAAAGACACATTGTTATATTTCACAAGAACAATCACTTTTGAACTTGTTGAATCAGTTAATAAACCGCATCCAAACGACTGTATTATTCATTTGAACCCATTAATGATTTTAACTGATCACAGTGGTGGATTAACAAAAGTTCTGCACCAAATTTCATTTTAATTCCCATAAATAATGTGGCAAATTAGTCAGAACAACATGTCTTTAATAAAACATTCGGAGCGACAGTATCAGCGTGGACTAAAGCGGCCCACTTACTGAAAAACCAGCAGGCAAACGTTGGTAAATTCAAGTGTTTTGCTTGACCACTTGAGCACAGTCGAGAGGATAAAAAGCTCCGAACACAACAATGCTAATGAACACAGATGATGAGCTTCTGATGCTAATGTCCAACTCTTTCAGAGTTTTCTCATTTGTTCTCTTTGCCTTAATGAACTTCTCGTAGGGTACCCTTATTGCTTCGTTTTATTTTATATGAAGCATTATCACACCAGATACTCATTAAGGCTTCGTCCCCTGGTCGGTGTTCTCCACTATGAATAAAACATGCTCCACACCGAGTACCGAAGTCGGGCCCTGATGGAGTGACTGGCCCTGCGTGGTGAACAAAGGGCGCCGCTAAGACGGGGAGACGTAAATGTGACAGAGTGTACCTGATAGACGTGGTAGGCGTTGGCGGCTCTGCCCTGCAGGAACACAGAGGGGATCCACACGTTGATGAGAGCGCGATGAGCCCTGAGTGACACAAACAACAGACCGTCCTCACTGTCGTCGTCGTCATTATCGCCGTCATTATCATTATCACTGGCAGCGGCAACATCAACAGTGTGTCAGCACTACGCTTGGACAGCCAACAGCAAATTAACAGTTCACTCCGGTTAAACTCCCTCTAAATTTGGTCTTTTAAGACGTAAACTCGGAGTGGAGGGAATAGACATTTGAGCTTTTGCTCACAGGTGAGAATTTCTGAGACTAAAGGTGTTTCAGGTGGATGATACAAAGCTCTTGTAAGACATAATACAAAACAAAAGACTCCAGGAGGAGGAGATACTTCACATAAAATGATGTGAGAGAGGTGGAGGAGCAGGTGTTATTACAGATGAAAATAAAAGAAAATTATCCTTACGTCTCAAAATCCGACAGGCTAGGATCGTCAGATGTCTGGCTTAAATCACCTGGAACCTGTTAAAAAAAAGAAAAGAAAAGAAAAGGATATGACTGAGGATGTTACTGCTGTAGACCAAGAACATGTCTCCATGGCAATACCACTCCCTGATAGCAGCATCCTCCTGCTGCTAGACAGCACGTCTACCAAAATGTAAAGAGACTAAAAACAGGTCAAGAAAAATTCAAGCATTCGCAGGATGAAGGTGAAGCACCTCAGCTCAACCACTCCCAGGAGAAGGGAGGGAAGGCCTCCACATGGCCATGAGAGCAGTTTGTTTGACCATGTTGATGCTGAGGAGCATTCGCTGAAGTCCTACAGAGTAACAATGCTGGACAGCAGCACTTATCCTCCTCTGACAGACTAGTCGATCCCCCGAGGAGCCGCCTGGCCAGGCCCAGATGCCGGCCTTGTGGACGAGAGAGGGTTTGTGTCTTTCCCACCTATAGATCCTGTCAGTTTCTGAGCCCTCTCGAAGTCCTCGAACTGAACCTAAAACGCTGTCACCAGAAGCCCCTGCAGGTGAGTGTCCAGCGTGAAGACTTGATCGAACCCTCAGAGACTCACAACCACCCAGAAACAGAGAAACTACTAAAACAGAGAAAGACAGAGAAAGTGGGTAAAAGTGGGGCTTGGTCATCCACAGCAGCTCTTAGAAGTCAGAGGCCCACAGTAAACAGGAAGAGATGGACACACACACACACACACACACACACACACACACTGACAAACGCATTCAAACACACAGAGCGAGCAGTCCAGCAGAACAGGGCTGAAACCGACGGATAAGAAGTCCATCTTCAGCCCCCAGGCTCCCACTCCTGCAGCTGTCTCCTATCGCTCTGTGGGCACTTGTGTACGCACGTGTTTGTCCAGGCAGCTTCGAGCTCTCCTGAGCATGAACAGATGTCGTCAATCTGTGCTGTTTTTTATTATTATTATTATTATTACAGCAATCAACTTTATGAATAATGAAAAAGTAGCTTGACTGTAATGGCCTTATGGGAATAAATGGACGGCAGCATTTCCCCACACAATCAGATTACACTGGTTGGGGTCCAGGAGGGGGTGTCTGTGTGAGTTTGATATCATTATTTGCACTTTTTGCCCACATTAATATGCTTACTACGTGTTGTTTACCTTACGCTCGAAGCTGAAATGTCTGAATCTCTGAAGTACAGAGCTGCAGTGCTGCTTCTTGCTCGTTCTGCCACTCACCGAGCAGACTGCAAACCTATGGCATCAGATTTATGTAACATGTCCAGGGCAAAATAAAACACACTCACAAACAAGCTGCAACGCCGTCGCAGACAAATTCGCTGCAGAATTAATCGGCCCGAAAGCAAAAACAGTGAGAGATACTCTGCTTCACGTGATCAGCCGGGCCACAGCACCCGATCGAATCTGCAACGAGAGAGCTTGCACGCTCCTGATAGTCTGCTTCTGGGCGCTGGTTTTTACTCTGCTTGGATTGATTGACAGACAACATTACAGGAAACCAAAAGTTGCAGCACCTTCTTGGTGGGGAAAACAGCTGAGGCAGCAAATCATGAGCTGGTGCGCTCACTGGTCTTCACCCCCAAACTGTCAAAAGTCAGACTGAGTTGAGCGAGCAGAAAAAAATCTGCAACAGCAGAGTAATCCACATGGATGGAACGATACAGGACGTTATTAAAGCCTCTTTTTGTGGGGATGTGCTAATATTTCTGTATTACACATAAACATATAGACGTACACACACACAACTCAAACCTCCTCATTTATCTCTGCTCCCAAACTGATTTCTGTCATTGTTGAAAAAAAAAAAAAAAATTACATAATTAATGTATGTTGTATTTACTGGACGGAGTATTTTGAAAATCAATATCTTAAATCTGTTTTAATCGTGGAAGCCTAACAAAGGACAGGGGTTGCAAATTAGAAACCTAGAAGATAAACACCTGCATTTAAATTTATTATGAAGCAAGGTTTAATACATTTGTCCATGCCAAACAAACAAACAAATAATTTATCAGTAATGTAATACCAGTTTGTTCCACTACAGCTGCACTTCACTGTGTCTTACACCAGGGGGAGCTGCCACATGAACTTTCTTGTGATGTGCTGCCCCCGTGTGGTCAGCAGTGGTATTGGTACATTTTTAAAATAATGTTTTCATTTTATTTTGTTGATTATTTCTCAGAGGTGTTTTCCAGTTTTTGTTTTCGCCATTCTTCTTTATCAGAAAAACAAACAAAAACCACCCTATGGAACTTGCTCATTTATTGCGACAACTTTGTATTTCTTCACAAAATTATGCTTTTGAAAAAAAGTTTATGACTCAAATAAACAGAGCAAAGTAATAACAAGCCACTAGTTGGATTAAGGTTTCAAATATTCTTTTAGACACTAAAACATGGCCAACTTCCTGGGAAACAATCCAATAAAACAATACAGACATAAACAGTGAAAAGGAAGCACAAAAATGACAAAAAATAAATAAATAAAAACACCAACAAGGACTGTTATAATCAAGAGAATAGCACAATAGTTTCCATTACTTACCAAGATACCCAAATAAATTGTTCGTGTAAATCTGAATGAAATTTTAGTTACCAATATGTTTTAAGTTTCATTTTAAATGATTTCAAAATGTTTTAAAAACATTTTTATTCTTCTGGCCTAAAAGGTCCAGTGATGGAGCAAAACAACCTTAAATCTCAAAGCTCTGATCAGAAGCCCAAGAGAAAACAACAGTTTTGCCCGTGGTGTGTGGCGTTATTGGGATAAGAACTTTAATCTATAAAAACCAAATAAAATACCTGTGGCTGAGTTAAAATGAAATAACACCATGAAGAAGAAAGAATCAAAGGACAAAAGAGCGCCACAACAACAACAACAACAAAAAAGATGTGGGCAAAGAGATGCAAATTAAAATAAGTGGGAGCAGAAAGAGGAGGTGCTGGTGTGCATGTGTGTCCAGTCACTCACCGGTCCTCGGAGGTCAATGAGTTCCTGTCTCATCTGGACAATGAGGTGGTCTTTGGCCATGAGGGAACGGTACAGGCGCTCATTAAACTCTATCAACTCGCCGTGCATCTCGGCCACCTGAAGCACAGACGGCGAGGGAGGGGAAGAGGGGGGACAAGAAAAAAAAAAAAACAGAGAAAGGGACACTTAAGTTAATCATACTTTGGAACATTGCTGGAACAAGACACAAATAAAATGATTAGAAAACTTGAAATCATATAGCATGAGACCAGACAAAAACAGAAGCGGTTCTGTTAAATGCTCCAGGTGAGACGTAGCGGACACCAGGAGGGATTCTGGGAAACCGTCAGAGATGAGCAGAACAAAGACAAAAGGGGGGGAACCAGTTCATATCCTCAGCAGTCAGAATCCTCCCAGCATGCAGTTCACTGTCACTCACATCTGTGTGTGTGTGTTCATGCAAATACGAATGAGCTATTACACTTGTGTGTGTGTGTGTGTGTGTGTGTGTGTGTGTGTGTGTGTGTGTGTGTGTGTGTCTGTGTGTGTGTCTCCATGTTCATCTGTTCCCCGGTCTGTCTGTTCGTCTGTCTGTCCGACTAACCAGGCTGGACGGGTCTCGGAGTGGAGACTGACGGCTGTGACACGCGTGGTGCTGTCTGGAGAACACCTGCTGTCATGGCCACTTCAGCAGAGCGCCGGCTGACAGGTGAGCCGCCGCCGCCGCCATCACCATCACACACAAGCACTCCCTCTCGTCTCATTTAACACACACAACCACCACGAAACGTTTCTCATATCTCACTTTAAACCTGAAGATGAGTCCTTTTGTTCAACTTCATCCCCTTCTACATTTAAAAGTACAATTTTTATTTACTGTCATTAAAAAAAAAAAAAAAACACACGAGAAGAAAGAGACAGCAACTCAGCAGGACTCATTTCAAGCAGCGGGAATCTTACATCACAAGACTTCATCTAACTTTGAAATCATACTAATTCATCATTTCGGCGCTCATATTTTGATTAAAGGCAACGCTGTGACAGCAGCACAGCGGTTATGAGTCTTTTTGGGAATCATTTCAGCAAAGGACTTCTACATGTTTCTCATTAAATCCTTTAAAACAGCTGATATCTGCCGAGGTTAGAGGTGTTAAGTGGGAAAAATGCCATTTTACCTCCGGCTTTTACAGTAAAGGGCACGCTCAGAATTTTCCACGTCAATCTCTTTTTGCCATTTCTTGGACGGGAGCAGATCCTTCCAGCTGATTGCCTGGCAACCGCATGAAGCCGACGAGACGCCACGGAAACGCTGCCAGACATGACACAGTCCCAGACTGTCACTAAATGCCAAAGAGCCCTCAATCTTTTGACAAAGCTTATATTTCTTTCTATTTTTTTTTCTTTTTTAAACGGAATAACAAACATTTGTCTTACTTCTTAAGCAAAATGTACTCTCAAATATTTCCTGTAACGAGATGCTGTGCGTGTACCCATCCTTTACACTGGAGGAAATCTCCACACACTTTTTCTCTGCACAAGCAAACGAATCAAAGCAGCAAAAAGCATGTTTTACATTCCCGGTTTATGATCAATACTTGATCAGATGTACCAGAGGGACTCGGCAGGAGGGCTGCTCTGCTGTGGTGTTGGTCAAGGAAGGTTGGATCAGACGGCATAACCGATCCAATCGAGTGCAAAACGTTCCAAACGGACATGTTAACAGTATAAGAAATGTAAAACTCCCGCGTAAGGTGCTTTTACTGTCGCTGCTGCTCCCGCTGCCTCTCTTTCAAAGCGAGATGCCCTCTAGAGGGGACGCAAACAGCAAAGTTTCATAAGAACTGTTCAGTTGCTATGGCAACTGCATTACAAAACACAGACGGAAAGGGCTGCTGTACAGTAGATTTGTTCTGCCTCCGGGACAAATAATAACAAATTTCTCTCTTTCTTGATCTTCAAATTAGAAAGCCTTTTCTTTTCCACTTTCTAAAGAGAAATGTGGGGAACAAATGTGGGAGGCCGGGGGGGGGGGGGGGGAGGGAGGGATCTGATGCTAGGAGCACAAGAGAAGATGACAGACAAAAACCAAACCGCTGTGGTTCCAGGAACAAAATAAAGTTGTGGAGTCGTGGTTATCAAAGAGTGAGGAGACTGGTCGTGATCGTCACCAGTGGAGAGATTATGGAGCACAAGTCACACCCTGAATCAAGTCTAATCAGAAAAATACTTGTCTTTGACTCTCAATCTAACAAATAGTGCAAACAAGTCTTTCCCACAAAATCAGACTAAACTGCACGAGCAAGCAGGAGAAGAGGTGTCGGTACTTTGAAATGACTTCTTACTGCCTCTGAATCTGAAGCATAGTGGGATTGTCAAGTTAAAGGGAGGGTAAGTGATTCTATAATGTATAGGTTTTTGTTACATCCAATTAGCAACAATCTCCTAGCAACCCATCTCGTGGATACAGAATTAAGAAAGAAAAAAAAAAGTGTCTTCATACACACCCTCAGGTCCATAAACTTTGGCCCTCCAAAATAAATAAATAAATCAATAAAAATAAAACAAACATTGTTCCACCCAATCACTGACAGGAGGAGGGTTCGTACTCTTGCCTGTTCTCTCGAGGTGTACTGCAGGGCTGGAGAGACAGGAGCTAACTGTGCACATTTGTTTATGTTGTGTTTTTTAAAAAAGAAAGTTTTGTCACAGAGAAATCACTTACCCTACCTTTAACCATGTGCTGCTTTTGGGTGGCACGCATCCTTTGAATCAAAATATAATTTATGTGAATCATGTATCGTAGAGCATCTTCACAATAACACATCTTTGGTGGAACGTAACACACATCGCTAAACTGAATAAAAACTTTTTTCAAAACTAATGCCGGCTTCTGTTGAAGTCTGGTTTAACTAACGTTGAGCAGCTTGAAAAACTGTCGTCATTTCAGCATTTAATAAGAACGAGGAAACACCCTCATCTCGACTGTGACTGTCAACGTTGCGGTCCACCAAAGATTTGTTACTGCCAGGACGCTCTGTGACGCACGATTCAGGTGAATGACATTTTGATTCAAATGGCGAATATCAACGAAACCAACATGAGTTTACAGACATGTTTAATCAGTTTTTATTTTTTCTCTCTTTTTGTCTGATAATAGAAACAGAAAAAAAAGGGGAAGATTTTATTTGAAATTCAGCTGGACAGCAAAGAAAACACTGTCAGGTATTAACTGCTGACACTGTTTGATGGCAAATTATCTGTAATATAACTGCAAATATGCATTTTAAAAAAAAGATACTGGTGAGTTTATAGTGCATCACATTCTGCAAAACTACCAGGGTATATTTTTCTTTTACAGACTAATGATGGCAGCAATAAATATACTAAGTATAAGGACCTTTCATGCAAGAAAGTAATTTTATCTTTTAAAAAATTACTAGTTTGTTTGTGCAAAAGCCCTAACTAGATAAAGAAATAGAAAAATGACATATGTTCATATTTAAAAAGCGGATGCTCATAAATAATGTTACAGAGATTATAACAGAGCTGCAGCAGCCACTTATCAAACGTTGCGTGTTCAATGAACCATTTATTTTCACATAGTTCAGATCATTCCTAATGAATCAGAGTAAACACACAATTAAAATTTCTGCTCTAATTTGTCCGTTTGCCTTTCTGATTTAATTTCATGTCTTAACTCAGATTAAATAAATAATGTGTAAAGTGATGGAAAAATGTGCTTAATTTGTTTCATGTCCTGTTGTTTGTTATTTGGACTCTGCCGATCCCCCGCCTTGCTGGTTTTTATTAAAACTGATGCACCAAATGGACCCAGTCCTCACGTGAACGGGTCTTAAAGAGGTCAAACAGTAAAAAATGAGGGGACGAGACAGTGATGCATTAAAAACATGGCTGACTGGAGGTAAAACAGAACCGAGTCCAGAAACAGAAGAAGCTCAAGAAAAACGCAGTGATCAATCATGAAAATGCAAAAAAGACACACTTTAGACCCCAAATCTGATTTTAATTTCTTATTTTCCACTCAGGGTGGGACGAGGGGACAAGTCCTGCGACTGTCATCCAAACCATTCATCACCTCCACTTATTTAACCAGCGCAGCTCTTAAATAGGACATTATAAAAGACGGAATTAATTTTAAGCGTGAAGAAACCCAATTAATTCTCAGTGAGAGGAAGCTAATAAGTTAGTGGGTGTGTGTACAGTAGTGTGTGTGTGTTTTTTTTTTTTTGACAGCGTGCTTGTTCACTTCACCAAACGCTGGTCTGTATTAAATAATCGCCGTGAGGCTACGTGCTAGCCCTGCTGATTGGTTTAAAAGGCCAAGGTCATTTTGTGCTTGTCATTAACGCAGGCTCGCGCTCATTTACTCGTGTCCGGACGCCGCTCGTGACGGGCTTTACTCAGAGAGGTTTCCAGCTGACCTTTCTGCAGACAAGGCCACCCAAACACTTTCACATCAGTCAATAAGCATCTGCAGGACAAAAGCTAATTAACAGTCTCCCAAATCTCATCAACGCAACAAAAAATAAATTAGAAAAGGAGATCAGCAGAGATGTCAAGAGCAGAAGGAATGCTGTCAAAAAGAGTTAGATTTAATTGTCAAAACAACACAGGCAAGAATTAGAGAAACAAACATAAAAGATGAACAATGAGAAAGAAGGTCTTATATTCTAACGGGACATTTAAATGTCATTTTTTGCCTCTGACACCAGCAACCTGAACAGTAACTTGTTAGTCTGGGAGTTGATGGACTCGCTGACAACTTCCTTCAAGCTCGTACGACTTCCTTTCTGCACTTTCTGTGTGGAATCGCAGGAACATCAGAAAAAGCTGACAGCTCAACAAGTCAGCAGAGTTAAAAATCCTGACAGGCGGTTCTTGTGAGCTTTAGGCTACCGACTATGTAGCGCCTTGATCCGAGGATGTGCGGTCGAGGCGGGGAGCTCCTGCAGCCGTCCAGTGATCAAACCAGAGGCGACCAGAGCAGCTGAGGACGCGGGACAAAAACGACAACATGTGTTAATCTGGGAAGTGTGTACTAGTAGGCCTCCTAATCATGCAATCTTAATAGAAAAAAACAACAACAACAACAAAAAAAACATACAGTACAGCAGTGTTAAGTCCTGATGTTGGGGGTCCAAGGAGAGGCCGGTTGTGAGTTTGAAATGCTAGGTGATCCGCAAACCGCCATTTTCTCTGTATGTTCTAAACAGTGATCTCTATTACTGGATTGGACATTAACTGACTTTTGACATGACAACAATTTTGAAAAGTACAACTTTCGTCCACAAGCAAGGCGGTTAGCAGCAACAGCCGAGAGAATTATCGTTCTAAAGGCATCCAGTGTTTTGCTTTTGGCTGCTACAACTATGCTAATGAACACTTCCGACAGCAGGGCATCTCTTTTCACAAGTGAGTAGTAATTTTCATGTTGTCATATTTAGATATTATACCACATAGTGCTTCAGTAATGCAAAGTTGAATCAGGTTGACTATTTATTTATCACGAACAAGGTAAAAGACACGCTTGAGGTCTACACTATTGACAGTTGTTTACATGTGAACTAGCACTCTTCAAAATGGCGTCGCTATATGCAGATCGGCTTCAACGCTAGCCAATATGATCCGTCCAATCCAGTAATAGAGATCACTGATTCTAAATTATTGACATGTAGCCGTATTTCTATTATTGCTCGCAAAGACATAAATAAATGGTATACCCTGGTTCTATAATCTTTTTTCAGAGTTAGGTGACATGATTTGATAATTATTATAATTTAATTAACAAGATATGGCAATTTCTTCACTTTTAATTAATAATATTTACATAAACACTCAATTGAAACGCTGTCGTCGCCATTGCTGCTTACTCGGTAGTCACGTGACTAAAACTAGATCCCTACGCCTATATCTTTACAATGTCCTTGTCACCGCTGCCAATTAAAGTAGATCCATAAATTCATTTTGAGAAAACGGAACCGTGTTGGCAATATTTTGGCCACTTCGCGAAAGTTTTTACATAAGACATGAAGGACGCTGCATGTAAAGGGGTTGCCGGAAAATATCAAAGAAGATACGACAGGGAGAGTGATTTCATAGATGTAGAACTTCGCGAATGTCTCGAGTTTATGGACCGAAATGACTTCGGGCAATAACGCTCCGCGGCTTAACGCTGCTGCGCTATATTTAAAGAAAAACTCCATACATCCTCTTGCCTTACAGATCTCAATATCACGACGATTTCTCACTTTTAAAGACATTCAGGGAAACAAGAGGATGCGCAGGTGCATCATTTGCATAAGTGTTTTTATCGCCTCTGTCATTTCATTGAAGCCGTGACACGTTAACGTGCACAGCCCCGGGCTGAAACCGTGACGCAGCAAAAACGTCGGTTTAAAATGGCGGCCCAGAAGCGGAGGTCCATGATTTCGTTAAACACCTGTTGCCTCCTCCTTTCCATCCTTGTTTATTTTCCTCGGTTCTTATTTTCACCCCTGAGGTGAAAAGGTGCGAGGAGAGAAAATGAGTAGATAAATCAATGTTCAAACAGAGGAAGAAGAAGAGGCATGTCTTTGTCCTGCTGACGATTTTGTGCAGGTAAAGCGACTCGTGCATGTATATTTCATGGATTACAAACATCACTTATCTTAAATTAAAACAAATGCTAAATTCATCATTTTTCACAAACTGAATTGTTGTCCTTGCAACTGATTTTTTTTTTTTTTAGTAAAGGTTACATTTCCAGTAGGATGTGTAAATTAAATAGGAAAACACTACAAATGTTGTCTACTATTGAAAACACTTTCTAAGACTGTGAAAATGAAGAAAACGGCAAAGATAATGGGTATGTGGAAGGAAAACAACAAATGAAATTGAAGTGATCTTGAAGAGAAAACATTCAAACTGGAAGAAACTCCTGCCAAGATCTTTCACATATCTTGATTTAATTCATTTGACATACAAGTATTTAGTTTGTATTGTTCACCACATGTTTATAAGAGGATAGTTTGGTTTCAACACACAACTCAATTCCTGCATTTTCGATTCATTCATGGTATGACTGTTTTAGTGAAACAGGATCTAACACTCCAGTTTACATGGGCTTCCATGTAAAAATGGTATTTGCTCCAGATTTCTGCCATGAGGAAAGTCTTCGAAGGCCCACACAAGCACAGTCTTGAAGATGACTCTCTTCTCCCATTTTACAAAATCTCTCTGCTCCCACAGTGCATGAACTGATCTGAGCCAGGCCGAGCTGGCCTGGCCTGAATAAAGAGGCTAAGAAAGCCCCTGGCTGAGCTGAGCAGACAACCAGAGAGAGGAACAAGGGAGAAAGGGAAGAGTAGCATCGCTGACCTGAAACCTAGTAACCTTAATCAGATGAGACGAACACAGTGAATGAGATGGAGAAAAATTAGGTCAGGAGAAAGGAAGAAATGTGAATGCTCTTTGGGACAAAACAGTATAGTGCCACTTTTTACCTGCAGGAAGTCAGGTAATCAGTTTGAAATTCTCATTTTCAAGGGTTTTAATTAAAAAAAAAAGACTGATAGATAACTGAATTGCAACTCTGTTGCTGCTTCCCAGCTAAGCCCACATTTGAGGATTTGAATGGGCAGCAACTTCTGAAGATGTAAAAAAAAAATGGAGCAACCACTGGATTGCAAAAACTGCAGTTCTCTGAAAGCGAAGTTGAGACCGATTTAGACTACAAGTACGTGCTCATATTCTCCCTTGTTAAGATGCTCAAGCTGAAACCGAAGGTTACCAGTGCTCTGACAACAAGAGCGAGGCATCTCACTATGAGGTTTTCTCCTCGCAGCAAGCAGCATCTTTTCTTCTCCATTAGGCCAGTCCTGACTGGCCGAGGGAAAACAAGAAGGGTTTTTAAGAATGACTAAGGGATACACTGCCTGGTTTTATGTGTGCAGAGTGTATCTCTCTTCTCTGAACATCAGAAATGTAGCTGCCGGTCAATCATGACTGGTGGAGCGGTGCTGAAAAATGCTTGAAGGAGAGCATGCTCTAATATCAATAGTTGGTTTGTCTTGTTATAATAACTGCAGCAGGATAGCGCCTTTATTTAATTTACCTGTTGAATCAGTCATTAATTACGACCGGAGTGGCTGCCTGGAGAGTTGGACCAGTTATTAGATCAGGAGGAGAGGGTTACAAGTCCTCAATCAGATCCTACGCTGGCCACAAAGGCCAGAAAAACGGGTGAACTTAAAGGTGCAAATTCAATTTAGCAACACTTTATTGATCTCCGAAGGGAAATTAGATGTAGCAGGAACTTTCATCTTTCACAGAGTCATCTTAGATAGTTAAGGTGTGGGCAGGAAGGAACTCCTGGAGAGGTCTATGTTGCAGCAGATTTAAAGAAGCACCTGACTGAAAACCCGCATGAAGCATCCTCTTCTGCACAATCAGAAAATTCCCCAGAAATCAAATCATCCACAGATTAATGAGTGGGTACATCCGTCTTTGGTACGAGGTACTTGACTCCAGTGAAAGCAGGAGTTTTACTGGCTGACATATATACACACACACATACACATACATATATTAATTTCCCTTCCTTTGGGCATCAATAAGGTCATCAATAAAGCATTTTGAACTGAAATGAATTAAATATATATCCAGTACATACAATTTTGCTGAGTCACTCTAACAATATCAATTATAATTTCAGCAGTTTCTTTCCAATTCTCTCACAATGAGTCCCAACTGAATTTGTCATGATTAATATATATTTTCCTCAACCATTTATTTTGTATTAACTTCATTCTTATGTGGATGGTCTGTTTTTGTTAAACTTCTGAGCGTACCTGCTTGCTGGTCTATCATCTTAAAGATCTTGTCTTTATGAGCCATCAACGTTGCTACATAAATTATGGAAATATTTTGCTTTTCGAGTATAAGATTTCCTCCACCACACTGTGGTCAGCGCTAGCGCACTTTCGAGATCTAAATGCAGCTCATATTTCAGTTCGAGTCTCTGACTCACTTTAGCACAGCTGCTCCGAAACAGGAAGAAACACGACTGAGAGATGAAAAATAAATAAATAAATAAATAAATAAAAGAGTGTGAGAGAGAGGACCAATATAGACATCACAAGCTGTGCCGTCCACTCTGAGGCGAGGTGGAGGGAAAAAAAAAAAAAGAAACACACACACAAAGAAAAACGGAGAGAACGAGGACATGAAGGCAGCAGATGGATCAGTAGGAAAAACAGAAATGGGAGTCTTAGAAAAAGGCTAAATCTGGAGCAGACGCTGGTCTTTGTGACATCACACCGCGAGCGCCGAGATCACTCGGATCACACGTTTTACATGATGTAGTATTATTAATTTGAAATACTACAGTGATGAAAAAGCTAGAGTGGAGAGTGTCGGCTTTAATTCCGGGCTGTTTTCATCACGTGCGGATGAACGCTCCGGGAACTCGAGGCCTCCCTTAGTGAATATTTTCAGCAGATTAAGATTAGGTTTCCATTCATAAAGTCGTCACTTTCAATCCCAACAGCAAACACGTTAATGTTCACAGACGGGATTTCATCAGGATTAGGAGAGCGGATCAAAAAATCCTCAACTGGTGGTCGTAGTTTGTAGCAGGATATGGGAAGTGTTAGCTCCAATTTTTGCTTCCATGACGCACCAAGATTTATTAATTAATTGTTTTTATTATTATTGTTTAATTACCTCTAGTTAAGTCAGTGTGACATATGTTACATTTATATGCAAAAACACACACTCAGACCACAAATCCTGGCTGCAGTGCTGCAATATCCTGTTTATTAACACAAAGAGACTCTTTAATGTCTATTTAGAAGTTGTTTTTGTTTAATGTAAAAAAACGATTTCAGCTGACGAAATTTGTTTGTCATTTCAGGCAATAAAATAATAACTGTGGGTAGAAATGAGATCAAGTTCTTTTTTTTTTTTTTTGCCCACAGCTGGAATATTTTGAAATCACAAAGAATCTTTAGTAATTAGCTTTTATCACAGTTTATTTCATAAAAAGATGTGAATGTTTGATGTGAAAAGGTCGCTTTAAGCAGATAGATTAAGAGGCTGGGAACAAAAAGGGGTTTTAGTTGAGTAAGACCGGCTTTTGACAGACTTTCCAAGCACACACAACTCCACAAATCATTTCCCCACTGAGCTCGATAATTAAAGCAGAAGACGACTCCGACGTTCGACATACGTGCACGTTCGAGGTTCACAGCAGGAACATTAAGTTTTAATGCCGGTGTGGGGATTTCACTGTTCTGCGGTCCTTTAACGATTCGTCTGAAGATAAATGAAAAAGCTGAAAATTTGTAGTTTAAACAGCGACTGATTTATTGGAACGTTGTGATTTCCATATCAAAGGCTGGATAAAGCTCACTATCCCAATATGGACACAGACGTCTTTACAACACAGAAATAATTTATGCAAAGAAGATCCCTTTTTTTTTTCATTTTACTCAATAGCCTTTACGAGCACTTTAAAATACATTTAGTTGCATTATTTGGGGGAAACTGAACGCGGTGTTGGGCTTTTGAGGGAGGCATTCACTTGTGTTACACAACAAAGATGGCGGCCTTGATGAAAGCGTTTCGACTCGTCATCTTCTAGTTATTAATGTGCCTCTGCTGAGTCAGCAGCCTGTAATTGTTGCCCTTGTTCTTGATGTTGTTTATGGTTAATTAATGAGCGCCTGGATCAAAGAGAAAACCCCTCTTCCCGATGGAAGTTTCGACCTATATGTCTTTTTCTACCCACTGACAGCGCTCTTCGTCACAACTGTAAGATGTAAAAACAAACCACAGAATAACAAATTTATATTTAAAAAAAAAAAAAAAAAACTCTTCAAAATACTCCTGATGCTGTTTGTGTTTATTGTAAAACTACAGAAGGATTTAGCTTTGGATGATCCAGCCTACAGCGGCTGATATCGTCTGAGGACTGGACCACTAGACTCAAACTTTATTATTCTCATATTATTTGATTAATGCAAAGGCCTTTAGAAATGACTGACACCTAGATGATCCCTCAATATGAGCTGCAGTGGAATATTTTTAAGATTTTTAAGTCTTACAATGAATGCAATTTTTATCATAAACATATTTTAAGATTTTTGAAAGCCATCCCTGTTCTTTCTTTATAAAAACACAGTTTTTATCTGAGTGGGTACCCCGATAGGCCCTGAGGTTATATTGTTTTCTCTGTTTATATTGTTTCTCTGTTACTCTCTCATTTTCTCTTTGGTCACTACTTTCACGAGTCTTTTTCTTCCCTCTGTTGTAAAGTCGTTTCCTCATCGTTCGTGTGTGACATAAACGATAAGCAGAGGCGAGCGGGATGTCCAAAGTTTGTTAGAAGTGACAGGAAATAATAGTCAACACGTCCTAAAAGTAATTAAATATTCACTTCCAATTAAGTCAAAACTTGAAACTTTTATTTTAATGTTAGGAGTCATTTGAACTGTTCTTTGTGCTGCTTTAAATTCAGAATATGAACCTCCAGGAAGTATGTACTTTACTAGTACTTATACATATATATTTATATTTATTTGCAATTTTATCTGTAGAGCTGCCCTTACCAAAAACTAGTTTATTCAAGTGTACTACAGGTATATTTATTTTATACTAAAACTGAGGCAGTATATTTGAAGTTTACTTTTTATATACTATATTTTATATACTTAATAGTATAGTGACATACATTTGGTTTATACTGAAAAGTATAAAGAAAAGCCTAAGACTAAGTACACTAATACTACAACTTACACTTGTACTTTAATACTAAAGCTTATACTAGTACTTTAGTATACTTTTTACTTCTTTCAGCCACAATGTACTAATACTTAGTTTAACTTGATCCAAGTACAGAAAAAGGTCAAGTCACTGACTTGTGTTTACATTTAATTTAGCAGAATAAAAATGTTTTTACTTTGAGGTATTACTCCTGTTATAAACTTGCATGTTTAAGTTCACATAGTACTGGAGTTTAAAAGTCTATACTGTGAGTTAACTTTAAGAATACTTCAAGAAGTATATTTCTAAGTATATAAATAGTATGCTACAATAAATATGCTAAGCAAATTTACAAGTATACTTAAAGTATAACAAGTAAACTAGTAAAATACAAAAAGGTAAAATTACTAAAACTAAAAAAATACTAAGTTCATTAAAGTATACTTCAATAAACTAAAATGGGGACTAGAAGTATATGACTACTATAATGGTAGTATGAAGAAGAGTGTACTTGTGGTATACTTTAAGTACACTTCAGTAAACTAAAATATAGACTAGAAGTATATACTTAGTTCACTAGTAGTATATTGATGAGTATACTTTTTATATACTTGAAAGTATACTTTTGTAAACTTAAAAATGTTCCAATTTAGTCTCAAGAAGTATTAAGTTAGTATACTTTCTAGTACACTACAAGTATAAAGTCCATAGTATGCTTGTTGTACTTAAACTCAAGTATACTTAATAAAATTAACTTCAAGTATACTATTTTTTGCTAAGGGTGGACCTGAGTGCTCGGATGTTGTTAAGTAGATCGTTTTTTTTTATTTTGGGCATCATTCATCATCATTTCAAATGAAACCTCGCTAACGATGACGTAAGCACACAAAGACCCCGTTTACTGAATTTAAAACATGTCCTAGTACGGGACGGATTCAGATCGAGTCACTGAGGACGCGTTTGACCGTGGCCTAGGACGTCCGGGTCTCTTTGTAGTCCGGGGTTAGACGTGAAAGTGTCCCAGGACAGACTCAGGTCCCTGATTTTACTAGTCTGTAATACTCAGACATCTCTTTCACAACAGCAGAAGTGGCTCCAAAGACTGCAGGTGAGTCGGAACATCTGAAGTACCTGAGGGAAGGCAGCTGTCGTCCTCATTTCTGTTTCATCTCAAACCACAGCTGAAGAAGCACTTTTCCTACAACTCTCCCCTTGTTGTTGTCATTTATTTATAACACAAAGTCGTTCTGAAAACGATGTTCGGTAACGGTGAACAACGTGCCTCCAAGGTCCAAGCGGCTCTCACTTCAGGTTCCCAAATGAATTCAGGAAAAAAAATAAAAATAAAAAATCCAATTATACAGGTACAATTATCCAAGCGGTTGCATGCGGGTGTACGTGATGTTCTGGAGTATCACCGGACAGGTGTGGTTCTGTATCGTGCACCTTCAGCCTGACACCACCAGCCTGTGTGCACTGATAAGAGGATATGTTACATCACCACCTGATCACCTCTTCCTTATCAATGTCACGCAGCGTGAACCTCAGCAGACCTGTTTACAGCGCTACGCTTTTTTATTCTTATTAATCACAGTAAAAAGAAAAGTCAACTGAAGTAAACATGAACACTGGCACCTCTGTGTTGTTGATGCTTGGAATCAGGGATGTAGGAAAAAATTCAAATGTGGGGGTGTCCACTGGTGGGGGGTCTGGAGAACATTTTTAATGAAGTAGATGCTATTTCCTGCACTTTGGTGCATTTTAACACCTACTTTTATCGAGCGGACTTGGCCTCATTTTTTTCCCCTCACAAAACAGTCGAACTGTCAAAAACAAATCTCCGACTGTTTTATGTCATTGTTGACCTCGGATGAAATAGCCAAATCAGATTCCTTGTTTGTTTGCATAAATCTGTGGAGAGAAGTAAAAAGAAAAAAGAAAAACTTCCAATTTATATTACTGTAACAAAGAAAACAAAGAAAAGCTTTCAACAAATTTTTTAAATGTTTAATTTAATGTAACATCAGTTTAACATCACATGGGGCTAATTTTGGGAACATGTAAGAAAAATATATGATTTTACTTGGACTTTTTGAGATGCTAGCTGCTTTAACATTGCCTCGTCCCGTTTTGAGCGGTCTGAACTGACGGTTTGCGGTCGTGACCAGGTTCTAAACTACATTTGTTTATGTTTGCATGTGGTGAATTGTCATGGATAACCAGGAAAACCTGGTATCCACTTCTCAGTGGTAGAAATATTCTCCTATCGATCCAGTGAAGTGGATTCTTTGGCGAAACAGTGCTGGTGGACGAATATGTATCCTGATAACAGCACTGACAACTTCTTATAAAGAAAGCAGCTGTTAGGTTTCCTTAAAGTCACTAAATGATGTTATCACCTAATTTTCTTTATTTACAATTTGTAAGTATGATGGATGCTGCTAAGTTGTTGTGGGGATAGAAGGGCTGTTTAAAACAAAAAAAACAAACATGTTTGTAACTATAAATTAATTTTCTGTCATTGATACTTTTTTTATTTTAATTGTCACAATTCCAACCAATACTAGACTAAACCAATTTTCTATCTTATGTACAGTGCCACTGAGTACTAGAAAGGTACCTATAAATAAAGGCATTATTATTATTATTATGAAATGTCATATATAACGATCTATGTTTGAATTCCTGTAATTTTCTTCAACGTTGGTTTCATCTTTCAACAAATCGTGCAGCCTTTGCTTATTTTACACACAGATCCATTGAGATATGTTTAAGCGCTCTCCCCACTACGGTTGATTTGTAAAGCCACTTAAATCAGAAATTCATGCAGATTAATGAGAGAAATGCCTGTGATCCACACGGCAAGCAGAAAGCCGATAACAGAATCAGGAGGGAAAAACTAAAGGATTCCTGCTCACATCACTGCAGTCTGTACTCTGGGTTCAATCTGGATCGATAGATGAGTAAAATTAAAAACATAGATGCTAGAACAGGATGGATGGATGGATAGATGGTCTACCATTTTTACATGCAAAATGATCCCCTTATAACCTTTACCAACATAATTTTCTACAAAACTTAAATCTCTCACCCCACAACAGCTAAAGAGGCAACAGAAAAATACTTGTCCTTAAATTACATTAATCTAGACCATTTCTGGGACATCAGAGGACGTAAAGATAAAGGAGGCAAAGAGCACAAAACGCCTGGAGAATTCTCTCAAATATGAGCAAAGTTAAAGTCAATACAACGCATTAGGAACATTAAATTAAAACTCAAGAAGGTCACAAACACAGGTGTGTTTCCCAAGTTAATGCAGGCTGAGCCCTGTTCAATATTTATTTGTCTGTGGCAGCCCCGTATGTATCTAACAAGGCTGGATGTGACATTTTCTAAAATCAATTACTTGGCCGGTTAGATTTTCCTCTCAGTCGCTGAAGCAGGAGGAGCGTGAAGAGCTGCTGGTGTAAATCACAGCGTCTCATCAGCAGCCTCGCATTAACCAACACACACCGAGACTCGCACATTATGGCAGCATAGACGGTGAAGGATTACGAGAGCATCCCTCATCCGCTGCTGGATCCGGTCCGTCCTGATTTCCTGTCCTCTGCGGTTCGCTCGCGCAGGACTATTAGCCAAACAAAGAGCAAACACGAGCCTCGCCGCCGCTGCATTTGCATTTTTACAATATTTGCATTACCTAACAGAGACGAGGACAACATCTGTGCTCCGTGAGACAGAACTGTCCACACGGAGCCGTAAAGGCCCGGGCCAACCTGGAACCAGGACAGGACACCCTCGACCCGTCTCCCGGGGCCCGCTGTGAAAACCCAATACAGACTGACAGCTAGCAAATGAAAAAATAAATAAGTAAACATCATTAAAAATGCAGAATATATACATGTACATGAATAAGTTAAAGAGGAGTTTGAGCAAACACAGACTGAATTATTTCTTATTAAAGGAATATAAAACCGTTGGTTAAATATTCATGTGGCAGGCACACACACATCACCAACCGCCACGGTGACGGCGAGGGTAGCCTCGCTGGTCAATCGAACAGGAAACAGGCGTTTTCATTATTACTCGCAGCAGCGGCGGCGGCGAGGCTCATCCCCAATTATTTCCCATCTTCCCCGTCTCCTGTTATTGTTATTTCTGTGATGAAACACACCTCCGGGACTTTCTCCTGGCACTTTTATGGGTCTCAAATCAACGGAGCCACAGAAAGCTCAACCTTTTTTTTTAAAAAAATATAAAGTAGCTAAGGGACTTTTCCCCTGAACAAATCTCAACATACTGGGGAAAAAATGGCTTGTGTAATCGTTCTCTACCAAAGAATTGAGATATTTCTCAAAATAAAACATCCCCTTATTGACTTCGGTGGGTTGTACGGCGAAAAAAAAAAAAAGAAATGACATTATGTGGCGGGATCAGGGCCTTGAAGTGAAATCTGGCAGACTGTCTTGCTCTGCTCGAGTAAACAGAAGCTATCTCGAGATTCTGGCGCTGGCAGATGATCCAAAGAGTGAAATGCAGATGGAAAGATCATGTTTATCCTCCTCGGCAAAGTAAACGAGGTAAACCGCGGAGTGAGGAGTCGACTTCGTTTCTGAGGCGAGGACCAAAAAAAAAAAAAAAAAGAAATAAAACAGGCCCATCAGTTAGGACTCTCCACTTATTGTAACCATCTGTTTCAATTTCATTTGAAAGAATATTTGCTGACGTTTAGCTGTTGCTGTCCCCGTTCGACCAAAACGGCGCTTCGGTTGCATTAAAGAGACTCCAGAAAGTAAGAGCAGACGACAAAATCAGATGAAAGAAGAGTAACCGGTCATCCCGGATAAAAGTAATAAATGTTCCTCGGTGCTCCATGTCTGTTTCTGCTCAAACTGGAGTTATCGGAGTTAACGTCTCAACCCGACTCCACTCCACCTCCTCTTCTGTGAGCTGTGCCTCTTTTGAAACCGGTGCTACAGCTTTGAGCTACCAACCCCAAACTACTGGTTATCGAGCCATTAAACAATACTTTAAGTTTAGTCTTGGTCCTCTGGATTTAACTTTGATATCTAGAGGATGTCATCCTGAGTAAACCTCGTGACGAACTCACACTCCTTGATGTTATTTTGTCTAAAAAGCGTCCGGCTCTTTTCTGGTAAAACTGCTGCACCAGCAAATCTTTGTTACCGAAGCTGTTCCAGTGCTAGTGCCAGATTTAGCACCAGTTTTTTAATCTTTTTGACCGCTTGACTCGATGTGAAGAAAACTGGTGCTACGCTGGTCCTCAAACCTCTCTGGGCCAGAATTAAGAACCGGCCACGTCATGAACAGGGGGCTGTGATGATTGTAACCAGCACATTTAAACAACCTGAGTTTAAATCATCGATCACCAGAAAATTTTAGATGCATTCTCACTGATTTAATCATCCAATCAAAAATACGTGACTCTTACTTTCATCCTGAAACCTAAACGCCTTCGATGTTGATGGCAGAAAGTTGCTTGAAGCTGATTCCAGACTTCAAACCAGATTTTTGGGAACAAGATCAGAATCTGCACACCCTGAAATTCATTTTCCACTGTTGTTGTTCAAAAGGGAACTCACGCTCATTTTATGGTCTTCCTGCTTCGGTGATGTAATGAATGGCGTCGGGTCAGTGGAAAACTGGTTCTTCCCAGAACCTGTTTGGAACTGGGTCTAGCACCAGCGTTGATCATTAACAAACCCCATGTGTCACTCCTCCATCTCCCCCTCAGATGAACGTTTGGCCCATTTTCATGCAAAAGATCATGAAAAATTCACGAGGTCGAGCTCTTTATTTTAGAGTGTTGTTACATTATTTTAGTTTTACTCAGATATTTCAGTCACCGTCTGGTTAAAGTGTGTTTATACACAGGTATTAGACAGCAGAGTGGAAACTACACTAGTGTCAACAAAAGATATCCCAAAATGCTGTTTGGTAGTTTTTATAAGCAAGTTTAAACAGTTTAAACACCTTGGTTGTTTTGAAGAGTGGCTCTTGGAAGGTCATATGTGTCGTTACATAATCGATTAGTTTGATAAGTTCTGTAGCGGTGGAAATGGGTCTGACTGGGGTACCGGACACATTTGACAAGTGAGTGGGTTAAGGCTGGGTAAACAGCTGGACTCCAGCAGATGCAGCATGACTTGAAGCTGGATGAAGATGAAGATGGGGGAAGCTGGGTAATTCCACCCTGATCCGGGTTTGTGCTGTCCCGGTAGCCTTTATTATTGAACCCATCACCTTTTTTTTCAGGCTGGTGGAGGCACAACCAAACCGACAACGCTTTGCTACCCTGGGATTTTCTGAGTTGATAGAAACTTCAAAAACTCAAATATGTGCTTTCAAAAGCAGAACTTTTTGTTTTTCCTGATACGTCTAATTCAAGTAACATTACAAGAGCTAAATACGGCATCAAAGCTAATTTTCCTACTGATCCCAATAAGTATGAGTTTAAATAGACATACAGTAGCTTCGTTAGATCAGCGCTTACCTCGATGAGTTTACGTTCATAGCTGGCGGCGAGCTCCTCAATGTCGCCCATGAACTTATTCTGCAGGACCGGAGCCTGGTCTTCGCTGGACCGCAGCACAGACAAGGCTGCAGAAGAAACAGACAGAGGAGCACAACGTCACGCGCACGTGCAGGTAAACGTGGCACGAACTTTCAGTTGCTCGGGGGGAGAAGAAAATCAGTGGGGTTTCACCAATTATGCACATCGTGCGTCGTCTTCTGGTAAAGTTTTCTTTTGTTTTGGAGATGTGAAAAGGTAACAGCGGATGTATACAATGTGCTCATTATTAGCCATAAAAGATTCATAGATCTTCATTTTTTTCAATTAGTGTCACAAGCTGAAAAATATGTGAATCCTGCACGTTTATTGTTCAGGGAAAGACGGGAATTCACGAAAAAAAAAAAAACAAAGCGTGAGCCAACACACTGTTTCTTTAACGTACACCACAAGAAGACGGTGCACTTTTTTCTTTCTTCGAAAACTTTAGATTTTTCTGTCAAAATGATAAACTTCCCTTATCTCATCATTGCCTTGTTTATTTTGACTCCCTCTTCAGATTGAGTTTATTGTTTTCTTGCTCTGCCGTTACTTGCTAACTGGCTAAAATGATCACGGTACAGCCAGAAGCGCTGCTTCTGAGTTCATAAGACTCGACTAATCCACTTCCCTTCACAGAGAACGGCAGAACTTTGCAAAGTTAGGGCTCTGCCTTTTTCTTTTTTTTTTTTTTCCAGCATGTGGGCGTAAGATGGATTGTTTTTCACCTCAGTGAAAGCAAATTAACGCCATTATTTCACTGCCACCACACAAAGCTAACACTTAGACAAACACACTGAGGCTTGGCGGAGGGGGAGACACAAAGTGAGAGAAATAAACTCAGCGTGTCCAAAGGCTGCGTGGAGCCCAAATAAGTTTGAAGTGACGGCTCCTCGGGGAGATGTTTCAGAAAATATAGAGCGAAGGCCCCGTGTTAAGACGTCTCGACAGGTAAAGTCAAACTTTCGAAAGTTTTCAAAAAGAAGAAACCGTATAAAAAACACACACACCTGCATAAGACGTGGACATGTAACGATGTGGGGTTTTTTTTCTGCATGATCCAGCAAAAACAGCAGTGAAGAAGAAAATAAATGAAGTGTTTATCTTTGATCCCCTAGAAGTGTGTTGTGGTGCGTTTCTGCCCACTGTGTTTCCCTACTTGATTTTTATTCTTCTGCGTTCGAGATGCTGTTGCGCTCCAACCTCTGGAGAGCGATATGTCACAACCAGCCAATTTCAGGCGGTATGTACAAAGATTACACCCCTCGCCAGCCAGACCCATTCGCTTGGTGAAAATTGTCTCTTGTGGGATGGATGGGGTACTCCTCTCGTTCAAAGCCATTTCCACTAGTACAGAATACACTGCACCAATCATAACAGGGTGGGGTGTCCAAAAGCTACAACTCAAAACAACCAGAGTTGTTAGTAACACCTCCGATTAATAAGTTTTTACTGCAAAACCGAAACCATTGACTCACCCGCGTTCCTACTCCACTACGCATCATCTGCTGATGCCAGTCTGGTGGCCTCACTGCCTACATCACATGCTTCATTTCTCTGACCGGTTGTGCACCTATCCAGTGGCACACAGAGACAGCCCCCCCCCCCCCCCCCCCCCCAGCCCCCCCCCCCCCCCAACCCCCTGGAAATCAAAGTCAAAAGAATTACAATGGCTGGCCAGGCTATAAAGACTCGAGAAAGGAAACAAACATCCCTATCACTGCTGTCTCCTCCATCTGCTCCTCCATCCCAGCAGAGCGGGGACATTAAATCCGCCAAAGTGGCAGCTTGTGTGGGAGGTGTTTATTTGTTTTTAGAACGCAGCCATTGTGAAACAACCTGTGTAAAACGTTTCACTCGTCTAGTTTCCTCCCATGTCCTATGATTGGCCGAAGACGTAGTTGTTACCATGATATGCAAGACTGGGAGTTACAACGACTTAAAGCTTTGAATAAGTTTAATTTTTTTTAAAAAAACAACTTTTTTCATCTCTATTGAAAGTAGAACAAAATTATGCACTAAAATTAGTTGAGTGGGAAAGAAATGTGAAAGAAATGGGGAAAACAAGCAAATTTCCTTTAATCCCTTATGCTGCCGCTACTCTCACAATTCAGGATCAATAAACTCATAAACTTGTCTTTAATTCCTTTTTTTTTTTTGGCCAGAGGGAATTCCTAATTTTGGCAATTTCCCCTTTTTTTAAGCAAACATAAAAAATGACTAAAAATAGTCTGATTAAAGTCAAGAAAAGACATAAATATGCATCACAATTACAGTTGTGAAGGTGCGAGTTTGATTTATTACATCTGTATAAGTTTCCTAAATGTAATAAAATAAAGAGCACAGAAAGCTCACAGAGACCACGTTGTTCAAAAGACCCATTTTGTGAACATTAGTATGTGATGGATGAAGGAAGTTTCCAATTTGTTTGAGTGACTGGATTAAAAAAAAAAAGTATTTATATAGAAATTAAACACTTCCTAAACTACTGGATGAATTAACTGTTTTATCCCCCTTTGATACAGTGTTACAAACTAATTCTTGGACAGACATTCACACATCAGGAAGTCATCAGGAACCAATCATTGTGGCTCCTGAAAACGAGAAGCAACATAACAATCCTGAAGCTCACCTCTGGTCCACCTCTGGCACCGTGTTCAATACGACATCTCGGCGTCTGTCATCATCCTGTTAACCCCGCCCAGAAAACTCTCTACAAGGATAGACTGATTTAATAGGTCACTTTTGGACGTAGTTGGTGGGATGATAGCTACACAGACCTGTGAAGCAAATTTAAATTTACAAGCCGTACATCTAGATTTCTAGCCTAGCCCAGACCTTAAAACTAGACAACGGCTGTAAAAGATGTTGCTTATAGTGTGGAAAAAGCTAACTTCACCCCATGCATGTCCTAACAGCTCGTAGAGCCACCTTTCGTTTGTTTGGCCTTCTTGATGGTCTTTTTTTTATGCACAGCCCCCTTGAGGCCCTGACACTGACTCTCATTTCAGTTGAGGTCTGGATTTGGACTTAGCCACTGTAACACATCTATTTTGTTCTTTTTCAGCCATCCTGTTGCAGACTTGCTTTTGTGCTGCATGATCTAATTTCTACCAGGCTTCAACTGTTGGACATATGGCACATTTTGGCATGGGCGGCACGGTGGCTCGGTGGTTCGCGCTGCTGCCTTAAAGCAAGAAGGTTCCTGGTTCGACGCCAGGGAAGGGGGTCCTTCTGTGTGGAGTTTCCATGCTCTTCCTGCGCTCGTGTGGGCTTCCTCCCAAAACCACGGTCCAAAAACATGTAGGTCAGGTCAAAGTTGTCCCTAGGAGTGAGTGCCCTGTCTTTTACTGGAGGAGAGCTGAGATACCCCCCAGCAGACCCTGAAAGGGAATAAATAGGTGTAGCTCATGGATGGATGACTATGCTACCTGCTATGCTCGATACCCAGTGTGACTGGTTGTTACCAACCTGGAACGGTCCATAACAGCTAAACATATCCACTTTGAGCTCACCTGGTTAAACGTTATTCCAAAAGTTACATTCAGATGCACCTTTTGAAGAGTCCTGGTAGCCAACATGTTCTTTTTAGAGGAGGGAAGCTTTCTCCTAACAAAGCTTTGTAAATAACTGTCACACATTAAAGTTGAGAATAAGACCATTTAAAGAATATTACACGGCCTGACATTTCAGGGAACTTGGTGAGACATCTAAACCCGTAAAGATGTGCAGCTATGTTGATTTTTCTTTTTTTTTTTTAAATTTGTGGCACTTATTTTTCACAGAACAACAGACTCCAAATTGTTTAGAAATGGCCTTATAAATACTTACATCTTAGCAAATGTCACACACACTAATGCTCCACGCTAACAGCCAAAACATCTGCTTTTAACAAAGTCATCACAACTTGCTGATAATCAACTACATTTGTTTAGCACACCTTTTATATTCCTAATTCCTACAGAAGGAACACGGGTATATTTAGGCATCCCATGTGATTCAATGTGGGTTTTTTTTTTTTCTTTTATGATGTTATTGCACATGAATCGTAGAACTGAAAGAATCTATAAGTTCTGCTTCACTTGGACTGAACACATTTTAGAAAAATACACAAAAATACACAAGGTGTGAGAGAGGACATGAGAGAGGGACAGAACGGGAGAGGGGTGGGGGCTGAAGTCGAGTCAGGGGACAAAACAGATGTTCCCGACGTGAGAAAAACCCAGACAAACAGCTGGCCTGAAATAAGAAAACTAACTGAGCCACAAATGCAGCCGTTTTGTGCGTTTGTGCGTCTTCTGGAAACCCTGAGGAACCCCGGGATCCATATATGACCAAACGCTCTCTACTGCAACTTCTGCAGAGAGGCTACTGGACTTTTCAGGAAGCCTTTATGCTACGCTTGACCAATCCCAGAAGTGAGCATCCCATGAGTGCATCACCTGAATTTGCGCCTCTCCAGAGGCATCTCCGGAGCGTGGGCGATAAAAAGCCACTTTAGTGGAAAAGTCCACCGAGAGTCACACGTAGAGGCCAGTGGAGAATTTTCCCAGAAAGTGGGTCGAACGCTCAAAACAGAAACATCCACAAACATGGTAGAGTGACGCTTTAGTTTTGCCTCAGCGGCTGTTAGCAGCGCTTTCCGCTTTCAATTCACTTGGTGACGGTGTAAAAACGCTGCCAGGGTACAAAAGCGATCCATGTTTACTGGGAACAAACAGGCAATTGAAAGGTTCACGGGGGACTGACGGAACAGAACTTTGCTAAATAACCAGGATAACATGTCTGTAAGTCAAGTCATGTTTATTTTATACTCCCCTGAACAAAAAAATAAAAATAAAAACCTTGAGCAAGCAAGAAGCACAAAACACAGCCCTGCCTGCCTCCTCCTACTCCCCAGATCAGATGGTGGCTGCATGGAAATGCAGAAATGTGCTGAAAAAAAGCAAAAAACTCGTGGCTAGCAGGCAGACGTGTAAACAATACAAGACAAGAATATTCACTAGGATAAACAACTGGATTCTAGGAGCTTAATTGGAGTGTATTTATTGCACTTTTCTGGTGATACTTTAACAAACAAATGTCTAAAAGGCAGAGGCTAGAGTCTAAACTTTCTTATGCCAAATCCTTCAATCAGGAGTGGATGTGTGTCTGTCTACAGAAAAAATACTAAAAAAAAAAATACTATTAGTAAAAAATACTAATACTAAATAGCTTCTAAAGAAGATTTTGCAGGAAAACTTATTTCACCTCAACAGGCCCTTTTGTTCCCTCTTTATTTATGCCCTGATATCACACCTGTTTGTTTGTTGTTTGTTTTTTTTCACCTCCCCGATTCTGAGCAACAGACCAGATGGACAACAACTGTGCAAAGTCTTTTTCATTTATCTACCCCGCTGCATCCAAGACCAGCTGTCAGAAACTTCCCGCCGACTCCCAGGTCAACTCCAGAGCTCCACAAAAGTTTGAGTGGGAGGGTTTCAAGGTGGCACAGGTATGACGGGAAACTTCCCGGGTCTTGTTGAACCTGCTACTGTCGTCACGTGAAAGTGTTAAACATAACTGACAAAAACAGCAAACTGTAATGAAATCTAATTTACAAAAATATCCTACTGTGTTTCAGAATAATTGTAAATTAGTACTCGGTTTATCAATAACAGTATTAAGCTGGTTTACAATTAACTGCCATCTGTTTGTCTGCTAAGGTTTGAAACTGTTTATTTATGGGGGAAATTACAGCTTTATAGTTAAACAGCTGAAAAAAAACATCTCTTGTAGTAATTACTCAAGTTGGAGTGAATTCGTTAACTAGACTTAGAGATTTCTAGAGATTGTTGCAACCTGCCAATAGCAGAAAAGCACCTGAGCAACTGGGAGTCAGTGGTTTTAATGGTGATGAACACTGGGTTTCAGTTAAGGAGCTCTAACTGGTAGATAATGGTTTGCAAAGTGGAGTATTATGATCTGACTCAGGCTGAAAATTCAATAAAAGTTCATCTCAAACTGCTCCTGTTTAACGAGAAACCATAGCTCTACATGAATTTATTTGTTTGTTTTTTGCCAATGTGAGAGCCACTAAAGGTATTCCTTTACGTTTCCTAAGCAAAATCTGTCAACATATGGACGAGGTTTAAAAAAAAAGAAAGAAATTCTGAATTTCTTTGGACATCCTGTTCTGATTTTATGTTGGAGTCTACAAAGCAGCTAAGGACATTTCTCTAAGCTGGAGGCTTCTAGTAAAACAAAACAAAATAAAGTGCATTACCTTTGGGAGTTGCATTATATATATGAGTGAGAGAGAGAGAGAGAGAGAGAGAGAGGACATAGTTTCCTGTTTCTATGAAAAATTAAGGCCTCTCCAGTGACAACTCTGGACTCGAGCAGCTTCAAGAAAGACTTTTCTGTCATGACGGTGCGTTCGCAGAGCAACCTGGCTAATTAATAAATTAGCAGTAAGAAATTTGTGACACCTCGAGGGGAATCCTGGAATAAGGACTTAAAGGTGCTGCAGGGACAACAGATAATATTCAGGAATACCTTTGAGTTAGTGGATTTCTTTTCTTTTTTAAGGTTTAGTGGAATTTAGAAAAATTAAATGTCAAATTTCATAACCCCTTGTAAATGAACTGAACTATACTGTAGATATTTTCAAACTAAATAAGACCCACATCCATCTGACATGGTCACTGTGTCCCAGTGTGACATGATATTAAAGTAAATGGACTGTAAGACAAGTTATTCAAAGGTGAACCGTTTCCCAGAGCCAAGAGGCTGAAGATGGGGGGGTAAAGATCAGCACCACCAGTGGAAAGCGGGATGAAGGCTGACACACGTGACTAAGGCCGCCCTGTCCGTCACCAGAAGTGTCACGGAGACGTGGAGGCTTCTGCATCTGCGAGCACGCGGCGGGCCGCGGAAGAAACAAGCGTCCGTCCTGCCGGAACCGAACCGAGCCGAGCCGAGGCAGAGCTGCTAAATAAAACATGCGCAGGGCTCCCGCCACAACAGGACCAACGCGCAATCAAGTGAAGCGCTCGCTCAAGTGGCGTAACAACACAAACCCGCGGCGCCCACGCCACTGTGAAATTGGGGCTCTTCTGGAACTCGTCTTCCACGTCTTATCTTCGTATTAAATCGCTTCACCACCACCCCCAGCTTCAAGTCTCATCCTTTGTTCTTGTAATTTTCTCTCATCTCTTCAACTTAAAAAAAAAAAACGTCCTTGTTTTTGTTGAGACTTCTGCTCATTTAAGAATTAATTCTCTCACTTTTACTCGTCTTTTTTTCACTCTCTTCTTCCTACCTTTGAAATCCCCTCCCCCTCCCCCCATATCAATCATTTATCGCCCTTCAGCTCTGCCGTCCTGTGCCACCAATTACGCACGCCGTGAAGGCCGCTGCGCACTTTGTGTGCGTAAAAACATTACCAAGCGCACGCAAACACCTCCACGTCCGCGCAAAAGCCGAGACATCAAGGCAAACGGAGGTTCGGAGTTCACCTGTTTCTTATTATTGAACCACGAGATCAAAAAAGAAAAAGCCTTGTTCCTCTAACAACAGCACGCCTTCCTCTGATTTAGGCGCGCACACGCAAGGTTGACTTAATCACGCAGTCGGGTGGGCTGGTTAGGGAGCGGGCGCGCGGCTGACTGAGTTCATTAATGACTGCTAATCAAAAGCAATCTTGGTTCATTTTTTTAATCGTTCATAGTTGGTTTCTCCCCTTCCCCTCCCTCAGATAACACAGCGCTTTGTGCGTCGGTGCGGGTACGTGAGCCCCAGGAGGGAGGGTAGAGAGAGAGAGAGAGAGAGAGAGAGAGAGAGAGAGAGATCGGGCTGAACTGCTCCCGTTACGCAGAGCAAATGGCACGAGATTTTCATTCGCGCACAGGAAGCGTGGAAATCGGGACCCTTCTCGCCGCGACGCCTCCGATCGGAGGAGCTCGGCCCTGGCCCGGATCACTCCGAGGGGTTGCGGGTCAAGAGAGGAGAACCATGCACGTCGCGTGCCCACGAAGCTCTTGGTTTTTCTGACTTTCTCGAATTTCAATAAGAAAACAATACAAAGAGCAGGAGTTTGGCTTTAAGCGCCCCGCAAGAGATTTCACACAAGCAAATAAAATTCAAAGAGTCAAATTAAAACTCCAGCTCCATGCTGATGTCATATAATCCTGAGGAACCCAAGAGGACAAAATTATGTTTAAAAATATCCATACAACACACACACGCACGTCATTTCCAACAACCATCTGTCTGTCTGCCTGTGGGCTCCACTTCCACTTCAAGTGTCCTCTTTGGGCTGTTTTTGGGCTCTGTTCTTGGAGCAGTCCAGAATAAGTCTAATAACAAAAAAAAAACAAGCATCCATCACTGAGTTTACATCCTTGAATCAAACAAAAGGTGAAGTCACCTCGACTGCACTCTTTTTCTTGCCCAGAAATCTTTTACTCGCTGCCATGACCAGTCAACTAATGTCAGAGCTATTTGTGGGGGTGAAAATGTAATAAAACAGAGCTGTCATGTTTGACTTGTGTTTTCTTTCTTTTTTCTTTTTTTTTTTTTACATTGACTGCTTTCATAACACCGTTTTTTATAACTTTTTTCTGAGGAACAGCAGAGTGCTTTAGATTTAAAATTGAAAAAAAATTGAAAAAAAAACAACCTTTCTTATTTAACATCCATGTCCAGCAACAAGATAAGATATCTGGTGACATAACTGCATCGGGTCAGAAACCATGCAGAACATCTGAAACGATTAGTAACCAAGAGTAATGACTGGTTTTTCTGTCACATAATCAGATTTTGTTGGTGATAACTCGAGGACTGTCAAGCCTTCAAGTCAACATTCGATATTCTCATACAACAAAATGCTTCATCATCTTCCATTTCAACTGCCAAAAAAAAAAAGACACATTTCAATACTGGTATTAACATATTCATTAAAAAACATGGTGAATAAAAACCTTTAGCCATCTGAATCACATTGTTTTCTTTCACCGTCATTATTCTCATCAGGGTTATTTCAAGCCTCAACAAGCAGATGATTTCTGTGAAACAGAACAAACACAACGCTGGCTGTTCTGCACTGAACGGCTGACAGACAAAGCTGGAGGACAAAGTGACACATTTGGCAGCTAAAGAGCCAGAAATTCCCCTTAAGAGCTGGTAGAAACAAAACCGGAGCTTTAAAAAGTGGCCAGACAGACGACGACGAGTAAACAGTAATTTCGCTCTTTGTCTGACGCATATGCAAATGGCTGAGAGCGGTTCATTTCGGCGCTGATTTTTCAATTGTTATGATTGAATATTGTTAAGTGGCCGGCGTGCTGCTTTCTCTGAAGGTAACAAACATCTACTGAAATTTACTCAAAAAAAGTAATGACACCCAGTTCCAGGAATAACGCAGGAGATGTGAAACGCCAAACATGATTATTATTCATGTGTGATTCAACGAGCTAGAGATCGGTTTAAAAAAATAAATAAATAAAATTGAAAGTTAGTCCTATTATGTGTCCTGTTTTTTCCCAATTTTTGACAAAAACAGAGTTGCAACAGATCAATCAAGTTCTGATCAAAGTGCTTTAATTTAGAGGTTTTACAAAAAATACAGTTCTTGTAATTTAGTAATTATAACTATTTTAAACAAAGTACCTCTGCTTTCATAGCGTTAGCTGATTAATTTGCTTAAACTTCACAAGACTTCAGACCTTGGTGGAAATACAGAACACGCAACAGTCTGAAGTGAGCTTTTGAAGAAGTCGTAAAGAGACTAAAAGAGGCTTAAAGTACTGGAAACCTCAATCTGATCAACAATTCTGGGCCAAAGAAACCACTAATCCTGAACCGCCCGAAACATCTGATTTTTCTCCATCTTCATGGTCCACATTAGCCTAATGGGGTGTCTAGTGGCTGGTTTGTCCGGCCTCCAGAGGGTTTAAGACTGAAAGTGACAAAAGGTGCAGCAATAGCTCCAGTAAGAGACACATTTTAAAAGAATAAAATAATAAAAGTGCTAATATGCATATATTTGTTATACTACTGCATAGAAAAAAAAAGTTTAACATGAAACAAATACAGTTTGAGAAAAGGTTTAAGCTTTGGAGAAGGTTAAAAAAAATCTCACCGTTAAATTTTAAACCCAGCAGGAGTTATACATAAAAAATATATTTATGAACAGACATTGCACAAAATGTCCAACATAAACAAAAAAAAATCCCAAAATCTGTTTTCTTTCATCCAACAACCACATTGAAAGAGTCAATGCTGCAGTAACTCAATTAAAATTCACCAGATTTCCTTATAAGATGCTTATATCCGATTAGGTTACAGAGTCTGTGCCGAGTCTGCTGCAATATTGATCAAATCTGCCGGCTGATTGTTTGGACAAGCACATAATCAAAGTAAGCCTGTCAGAGTGACCTGAACAAGCTGCCGCCTGGCATTTCTATTCAACGCTGCTCCTCTTTCTGACAGCATTATTTCTTGGGTTAGACATGTGCCAAAACAAACCTGCGGCGGGAAGGACGGTTTCCATCTAATAGCATGTGTTTTGAACATATGTTCCCCGCATCATCCAAGTGACCGTGAATTTTTCCTTTCTGTTGCATCTTTAACCGTTCAGTGTTTCACATCTACCCATCCATCCATCAAACATCACTCACCTGAGGCCCAGAAACCTCTCCCATTCCAGGTCACATCTTCTAGTCCATCTGGGACATGCAGAGCCGTCTCTAAGCCAGCCTGTTTTGGGTCTGTCCTCCCGTTTAGACAAGCCCAAAACCCCCACCCAGGAGGCATCCCGGCCAGGTGCAGGAACCACCTCAACTGTGGAGGAGCAGCAGCTCTAAAACAAGTCCGTCTCAAATGACAGAACTTCTCACTGTGTCTTTAAGGGGAAGTCCAGCCACCCTGCAGAAGAGACTCATTTCACCCGCTTGTAGCCCCAGTTTTTCTTTTTAGGCTCATGACCACAGGTGAGGGATGGAACATGGACTACCTGGTAAACAGAGACTCTCGCCTTTTAGTTGACATAACAGACAGGTACAGAATCCTCATTACTGCAGATGCTGCAGCCATGAACACCACCCTAACTTCCCTCTCCACCCTTTTCAGACAGAGAACCGTGGTCTCAGATTCTTGACCGCCACTGCTTCACACAGCGAGAGCTGAAGGTGTTGGATCAATGGCATGAGCAGGACCACGTCATCCGCAAAAAGAAGAGAAGCAGCCCTGAGATGACCCAACCGGAGCTCCTCTGCACCTTGACTGGATCTATAAATCCTGTTTAGAAAGGTTCTGAACAGAACTGGTGACAAAGGTCAGTCCAACTGTCACCTGAAACGAATTTGACAAATAGCTCGTAGCGACAGACCCAGTACCCCAAACTCCTGGAGAACCCCATCCCCACAGCCGAGGTGGGTATGGGGGTACATTACTTGGATAAACTCCCATACTTCCTCTGGGATCCTAGTGGACAGAACCCACTCTGCTCCTCCTAAATCTGAATCCCATTTCTTTTTTAAATGACTCACATTTTTTCCCCGAGTCCCCATTTTCTCCGTCCCTGTCTTTTACTTTTTTTACTTGTGCGATGACCCAGTTTCACTGTGGGCCTTTATTAAACTTTAATTTTATCATCTGCTCTAATCTGAGGTACTCTGCCTTTGTTTCGCCACGACACCTCCCAGTGTTACGTAAATAAGGTTACAGACTAGGATGTAGCTGGACGAACGCTGTAAGAGGATGGAAGGACGCTCCTGACAATCAATATCTGCATCATGTGAAGCCCAAGTATTTGATAAATATTCATAGGAAAATTAAAGGCACCTGCATGGTTTAATCAGTGATTTTCACAGTCTAACTGTGGGGAAAAATATTAATTTCAATGTGTACGTGTCATAGTCATAAATGCACAAACGGATCACAAGCACATCTTTCTCGCACAGACTCGCAGGCACAAACACTCATACACCATCCAAAACAGCTCAGTAACTTCTCCAACTCTGCTGTGAAGAATCTCATTTAACAAAATTAAACCTGGGGGAGAGCTCTCTTCATCTGGTGCATATTTGGCACCTGGGTGGCTTTAATTTCCACGGGGGAAACTCAAGTTGTGTCAAAAACAGTCTGACGCCATCTTGTCAATGGTGGCTCAAACTTTTTTAAATGGTATTTTTAATAGAGAAGTTTCCGCTTTCTCATTACTGATGCTACGCCTCAGTGGAATGTTAAGTTTTGTTTTGTTTTGGGGTTGTTTTTTTTTCTTAAGTGGATACAGACACGGAGAGAGAATTATTATAAATAGGTTTTGGTTATCCAAATATTCCACAGGCATAAAAATAAAAAAAAAAAATGTCCCCAAACTTCCAGCTCTCAATTTCGCTTATTTATGTGATTGCAAGTCTGAAAGACTCAGGAGGAAAGAAGCACCTCAGTTGGGGGTGGGTTATTCAATTTGGGTTTCACGAGTCTCCACCTTCAGCACAGCATGACCGAATCTATTCCACGGATAGGTAACAGCTAGTCCCGCAGCTCAGAGAGAACGATTACAGCTTCTTATCAAAGAACAGTAAAGTGACGATCCTGTTTAAAATTCACATTATCTTGACAATCTGCATTAGGAGGACCAAGTTTCCGGTAAATCTTTGATCTGAGCTCAGGACCGGCTACATTTTCCATCCTCCGTCGGCGTTCGTTAAGTGGATGAAACTGCACTGAAAAGGTTTGGAGGGAAATATGCGTGCGAGCAGGTGCCCGATTCTGTTAATCTGTGCGTTATGAGGAAGGGAAAGAAGAAAACCTAATTATTCCTGTGATCAAAGCAATTATTAAGAAAAAAAAAAATCTCTCTGACCCAAAAATGTCTCAGCTGGAAACCATCACAGCTCAATCTGCTGCAACCTATTAAAAGAGTTATTAAGCATTCATACAGCGCTCAAGACTCCGACACTCATGCATGACAAAATTTGCAGATTTACAGAACCAACTGCATGCAAAATGTATGCTGCTTTATTAAAAACAATACTTTGACGACACAGAGGTCCCTTTATGACTCGCAGAGAGACTGGATGCAGAAATTGCTGCGACTCGCCGCAAAGGCATTCATGATTAGAAATGTGTAAAAACCGTGTATGTGTCAACGTATGTACACGAACACGCCTGGCTGTTTCTCATGTAAATGAAATTGATGTTCTGACTCAGGCAGAAAAAGCCCGTTATTAAAGCAGAACCATTCTGCAGAAAGGAAAGCATGTGTGATGTTGAGGAACGTAGTGGGAATCGGTCATGATTTTTGACTGTGTGCTGCTTCGCTGCTACTTGAAAAATTAACTTTTCTCAAAAGTTGAACAGTGAATTACAAGTAGGACTTTTAAAGCCTGAAGCTTTGAGTTTGTGAAACAGCTTTTATGACTATTCGTACAATATTTGATTTCTTAGTTGGTGAGGAGAGACAATGCCAAGAATTTTTATTTTTTCTTTCATTGTTTTTTTAATTATGTACTTTTTCCCCCACAAACTGACAATAATCTGAGATCTTAATAAAAGTTTCAAAACGTTACTGCCATGTCGACACAGCCGATTGGAAATGGTTTGATGACCTCATGCATCGTCAAAGCACATTCACTTTAAAACATTACAAGATACATACAAGAAACATAAAATGTATAAAAGATCAAATCTTTACCAAATTCATAGAAGTACAATAAAATCCACAAAATAGGAAAAAAAAGATTTAAAAAAAAATCATACCTGTCAATGTTGGTTAACCTGTTAACTTTGACAGAACTAATTTTTAATTATGTTTTATCTTATTCTGTATTTTAATAAGACATTAACACGTTAACAACATGCTAATAGCATGTTAATAATGTGATAATAATGTGACCCTTGCCTTGAAGGCAGTGGGAACACGCCCACAGTATGTGACTTGACTATGAAAATCTTTTAATTATTGAGAATTTTAAAATGTAATCAATTGATATTACTTTTTCTTTGTTTTTAAATACCATAACCCAAAACCAACAAAAATAAAGAACGAAATAGAATACCACTGAAGCACTGGGGTTAAAAACAGCATCATCATCAACTTACAAATAAGGAATTAAATCAATAAATAAATAACTTTTGTAAGTAAAAAACACCAGCGCCTGATTAAAACCAATCATTGTTTAAAGCCAGAACACAAACCTTCAGGAGTCAAACAGCCTGCAGGCATGTACTACTCTGGAATCCAGTTGTTCTTGTCTTGATGTTTTCCAGTTGTTTTTGAGAGGGAAGAAAGCTAAAAAGGCAGATAGCTGAGTGGAAGAAGCTTCTTTTTTTTTTTCTTCAGTCTGGCCTTGCAGACTTCAGTGAGTGATGGATCATATTCATAAAAAAGTACTTTTTTGATGCAGTGTGCACCATCTTGTTCAGGGGCCTCTCCTCCTCTGCAGGCATGTTCCCAAACCAAACAGTTAAAGTGGTAAAGGTGAGGGGGTGCTCCACAGGTGCTGGGCATCCCACACTTCTTAAATTGCATTAAAAATAATAATATCTAGTGAGCTTTACTTCAAATGGTACTTGTGTCATCCAGAAATGTACAGCTATCCACTCACTGTACTACTAATGATCAGGACTCGGTCGTCTTGATGTCCATAACTGCATCCTTGGTTATAAAAACATTCAGTTTCAGGTTCTTTGTGTTGGATTAGTCCACTAGGGGTAAAATTTGACTTCTGTGTATTGTTTCACCACTTCTGGTGATAAAAACACCAACTGTGTTTGATAATGCGATACAAGTCATTGGAATAAAGAAAGAACAATAGTGGGGACAGTACATGTCCCTGTGGAGCTCCAGTATTTGTAATTAAGGGTTTTGATGCTATTATATGTAATGTTAAGGATTTTGATTATATTATATGTAATCTGGATACCCTTGATTAAATCCAGGATGCACTAACACAAGGATCCATGTGAAAGAGTTTAGCAAACAGTCTGGATGGCAGAATAGTGTTTAAAGCTTAAATGAAAATCGACAAACTCCAGCATAATTAGCAGAACATGCTCAAATGTAAGCGTTGGTTTAAATTTCACAGATAAAAAACTAAACAGGATCACTTTAGGTGACTACTTTAAACTGTCTGCCAAATTTCCAAACACTTATCCTCCTCTGGTGGCTGAATGACCAAGGCCGCTGTGAATTGTCTCGTCCATTATCATGAGAACATAACCTTTTTTTGCTCCTACTTTTAGTAAAGCAGCTTACTGCTATCGACAAGTACACCTACCAATGCACACAATGGCACCTCATGACATTGTGCTATAATTTAATCTTTATTCAGTCGGAGAGTGCCTTCGCTTCACAACAAGACACGACCAAAACAACTCGAGGTAAATAGCTCTCATTTGCATGCCAAGAAAAGAGGCTTTTTCGCCATTTTCCTTCGAGCCGCGAATCTTCCTCAATAACAAAAAGACCGAGCTCCACATGACAAGACTTCATGAGGTTATGCATTTCCAGTCATCAAAACTTCAACTGCATTCAGGCCTCCATCAAAATATCAAGAATCAGAATCAGATCAGTGAATGTCTGTCAATCTGGTCGTCTCTTTGTTCTGACAGGAGACAGAAGACGAAATCAGACGGATGCACAACAAAGACATTATGAGGGAAAAAATATACATATATATATATATTTCTACAAAAGAAATCCTGGGACCTGATTTTGTGTTTAAGATTCAAAAAGAAAACTATTTTTACCGTTGTCTTTTATATTACTTCTGAAAGAACAAGATTTGCCTCTGATGTGGGACTAGGCTGACATGAATGAAAACAGTGTGGCCAAAAAAAAAAAAAAAAAAAAAATACATCTCTTAGTAGCAAAGAAGAAAGTTATTCAAGCTGGTAAAAATCATGAAAGATGTTTCAGAGTTTGACAGGTAAAATTAGACTTCAGAACAAGGATATAGTTTTACTTTTCGTATTGACATAACCAGTCCCTAACTATCTTTTTAATAAATAGTTTAATCATTGACAAGTAAAGGAACACCTTAAACTGGTTGTTAATAACGACAATATGATACCATTGATATAGTTTTAATTCTATTTTGAGCTCAAGATTATGTAATGGTCAAGGCAAGAAATGTCTTTTATTTTTTCCTTGATAAAAATTATTGGAAGGCGTCACTCAAACCGCCACTAAATATTGTTAAGGAAACATGTCAGCATCCAAATCTCTTTTAACTCCTGTGTCAACTAACTACAATAAACTACAGCTTTAAATACAATTTTAGAGTCAAAAATCTGCAGGAACTGCTGAGATGTCGTAAACTTTTATTTAAAAAAAAAAAAAATCAAGCGATGAAAAACAAGTAATGAAACATTAGTTGGTGAATAGTAAGTGAACCTCTGTTAGAAAAGATTAATGAGAAATCATATTATAATGTTACTGTACTAAAGTGATGTGGAAGTATAATTATACTGACGAACCTGTAAATGTCTGATGGCATCGCTACATGGTTAGCAACCACAGACTGGATAAATCAATGGATGAAGCATCAGGTCACGTGACCCACTGGTTTCTGAAGCCCAGTTTTTTATGTATCGCTGGGGGACACGCCCACCACATGTCAATCAAAGTTAACTTTGCTCCCAGCACCTTCAGCCAAACCCCACCAAAATACCTGCAGAGCTGCCGTCAGACATTTACAGCAGAATTAAAGCTTAACAGTCGTGTTAAGCCCACGCTGGGTTAATAAAACTTGTGATTGCGTCGCTAAGCACGGTAGCATGACGATTACAAATGAGGAAGTAATAACAGCTAGCCTTTGGCTGAGTCTGACTGTTAAAAAAAAAAAATCCTATTAAAAATAAATGTATTACTTTATAAAAAAAACTCTCCTAGCATGGTACAAAAAAATTCAACCCCGTATAGTTGTCTTGGATGTGAAATCAAACAATTAAGATCAAAATTGTTTTTTGAAAAAGGCTGTTAATATGATCATTTCTGCTCTAAAGTTGAACATTAATAACATGGGAGTCAATGGAGATCGACTCGTTTTTGGAGCCAGCCTCTAGTGGTCAGTCGAGGAACTGCAACGAGTCTTTAGATTTAAAGTGGAAGTTAGATGGACTGCAGATCTAATAAAATAGACCATATAAAGACTGAACGTGGAGGTGGGGGTGGCGTTGTAAACATTCAGCACCATACGTGACCTCGGTGATGCCTCTGGGAGTCCTGTTGCTCGTCGTATCTTCCAGAGCCCCCTAGTGGTCGGAGGCCTGTATGAGCCGACATTTCACTACAAACTACAGGGAGGGACGCAGATGACAAGATGAAAAAATAATCATTATTCAACTACCAAAATAACTGTTTGTTGCCGCCTTATTTCACACATAAATAAATTGCAGATATTAGGCGAGTTGGTGTTTAAACTGTTTGATTTTATACATCTGGCTGACACTGGACCATGAAATAATTTAAGTATTTGGAATTAGCGTCTCTCTGTGTTGCAATAAATTTCTCCAGACAACCGAAAAGGTAGAGGAATAAATGAAAGGTGTAAATTACCGTCTCTGTTGAAGAGAAAGTCTCTTTGAAATAAAGCCACCAACTAGACTCTGAGAGCTTCTTTTAATATTATTATTAAAAAGAGAAAATTTAGTCTCACTTTGGGATAATAGCAGCTGGATTCCTGACAATGTCAGCATCCGCTCAGCGCCCCGTTGTCCTCTCGCTAGTTACAGCGAGGCCAGCCCTTCCCTTCTGAACATCTCTCTCACTTCTGAACCAGAGTCATTTTCTTAATTAACTGCCTTTGTAGAAAGTCAATCTAATTGCTTTTTGGTCACCGTGTTAATAGTCTGTGTTGTTGAAGAGCACCTGCACTGCTGACATCCAACTTAATCACACACACCTTTCACTTTGCTGTGGCTCCTTTTTTTGTCGTCTCTGACCGACCACGACTTAGTACTTAGTCCAGAAGTCATTGTTTTGATTTAATCATACGGCTAGAAAGGTTTACAAAACAGGAAAAATTCAGTTTGAGGTGTTTATGATTAATTAAATTATTGCTATTCTCGTCAAAAATACAATGATGCTGGGTACAGGAAGCATTAAGATATTTATGAGATGCTTAGCATAGTTTGCATTTTGGTTTTTTTTTGGTTTTTTTAAAAGGAAGAAAGATCTTACTAATGGACAAACCTGCCTATCGACATTGCACTGAAGGTGTCCTTGGTCTAAGAAAAGAGAATAATGCAGATAAATAAAAAAAAAATCCTCATATTGTGAAGAAAGCATTCAAGTGAAGCATATGGAAAGAAAAGTCTAAATTTGAATTCTGGTCCAAACAGTCGACTTTGCTTCAGCAATGACAGCTGAACGAACAACTCTCTTCATCTCGGAGTAAATCCAGTGAAAGCGAACGCTTTGTAGATGATGAAAAGAAAAAAAAAAGATTATAAAACGCAACAAGGAAAATACAAGATGCACATCTGCATAGTAGGAAAAACAAAATGAACAGTGGAAAAAGTGAAGTCATGAATTTACAAGTGTGAACCAGCTGACGTCCTCGCGTAGCCAAAAGACGCCACAGCAACAGAGCGGGACGGCGAGCCATCTGGTCTGCCATGAATCAAACCTTGAACATCAACCCACCCGACCGAGGAGCATCAACCTGAAATCCCCCCACCCCACTGCAGTTTAAGAGAAAAGCCAAAAAAAAAAAAAAACGACTTTATTAGTAGTTGACAAATTTATTGAGATATTCAGAATATTGGTCACTAAATGAAAGACTTGTACTCTTGAAGTTGTTGTGTTGTTCACACTACAAGACTGATCGACAACAGGAAGTCACACACTACACAATCTGACAACAACTCAGTCACCCAACAAATCCATCTGGTCTCCAAACCCACGCTTTATCCATGGCCATACGTGTTATTGTCAATGAAAATAATTTGAAAACTGACATAGGAAATGACAGGAAACCACACATCAAACTGTTCAAGTGTGGTCGAGGGGGTCATTTTTAAGCAATGACTTTTTCAGAATATAAATGAAAAAGGTTAAAAAAAAATCACTTTTTCATATCCTTATAGAAAGTTGTACATCATCTCCCTCTCTTGCTCATTCCCCTTCCTCATAGAGTCTTTTCCCACAATGCCTCACTCTCTGAGCACAGCTTACATGTGAAGTTATTGATACTCTCGGATATTTATCATGTCAGATATCCATCTGATAACAGAGGCTGCAGGAGAATATGTCAACAAGCCTCTTCAATCCATCTTTGAACAGTTCACACTTAACAACTGAGCGATGACTGGTGAGCATCAATCACTACCCGATTTGACCCCCAACAGGGGCTTTTATGTCAGTGAGTTTGATAACTGGCAAGCTGGGCTTAAACTCCATCCACCAGTATCGTCTGCAAGCTGGGAAAAGAGCGATATCGAAATCCTGGATATTTTCCTCCAGCCATGTTTTGTTAAAGCGAGTGACAACCCATCCCCAGTATTCCCGCTGTGTTTTCATCAGCAAGGGACCTTAATTTCTCCCTCAAGGAGGAAGAAATGTTTTAAATTTCTTCCTCCTTACTTTCCATTTCATTACTGCCCTAAATCTCCAAAGACTGCTCCCTTCACTTGTCCAACAATTTTAGGCCTCAACCTTGGCGTTAGCTGGGTTTTAGGTAACTCGACGAGATGTTCCTGCATGTCAGCAACTCTTCTGCTGTCACGGTTACTTAACATAACAGATGTTAAAAAACTGTCAGGTATTAAAGCAAACTTATAAAAAAAAAAAAAATGTGTTTAAAGACACAACATAGCCAGAACTACTACAACAGGCTGTCAGAACCATTTCTGTGCTTTAAGCCCTTTTAATTAGTTCTGGTGTCTTAGAAAACTTTATTAAAAAATAAGAAAAGAATCAATCTTCTCATATCTGTTTCAGATGAGCAAAGTGTAATGATGCCCTATGCTCTGGTTTAGTACGCCTGGGGGAGGCTACTGGCATGGCAGAATGAGCATTAAGAATTGATGTTCCCATCTGGAAGATCTGGAAAGGAGAGGAGAGAAAAAGAGAGGACAGGAGAGAAGAGGAGGGAATCTCTTCCTTGTTTCATGACTTGGAAAGTACGGCCTTTTTCTTTAGCATCACATGAAATATATCCAGTCGTCACACTGAGATGTAAACAGGAAGAAAAGGGGAAGACAGGAGGGGGGAAAAAAGTTCACTGCAGCCTATTAGCAAGTGTAATTTAGACATTTCCAATTTTAGAGCTGAGGGAAAACCAAGAGGATTGCTGATGGAGGGGAGCTACAGAGAATGACAAAGAGCCAGAGAGAAAGATATAAAAGGCAGAAAAAAAGGATCACAAACGAGAGATAATTAAAAATCGCAGCACTGAGAGAGAGAGAGAGACAGAGCGACAGTTACCAGATAGAGGTTGTTATCAGAATCAGCAGAGCAGTCTTTGATTCTGATGCTATCGATCAGCTATTATGAGCGCAAACGGGAGTTTCATACACATAAATGGATCCTAGAAGGCAAACCACACACGTTCAGCTGCCAGACACAACACTTGTGTGGAATTAAATATTCACAACTTTTAGAAATTGCACTGAGGTTTTTTTGAATTTTATACATTGAACCTTTTGCCCATCCAACCTGGGGTGTTTCCATGGTAACAATGAGCAACAGTCCCTGGCCAGCTTCACTAAAATGATCTTTTTTTTTTTTTTAAATGTGTTCTATTGGTCAATTTAATGGCATCAATTATTATTAAATTTTGCTCCCTTTTGTCTTTCCCAAAGTGGAATAGTGTCATCACCATGATCATAAAAATCCAGTCAAATCTGCTCACAGAAACAAGCGTCGTCCTTGAAGAACATCAGCACCACTGGCTGACACAAGAATGTGACATTTCTTTCTTACAGCACCTAAAATGCTGGTCTGACTCCTCTTGGTCCTCATTCATTATTGATGAGTGGAATGACACAGACCACTGGCTCCATGAACCTCAAAGACACACACACAAAAAAAAAAAAAACCTGCCTTACAGGAGAGACCCAGAGAGGAAAAAAAAAAAAGGTGGTGCAGAAAAGAGGTGACACATTCATGCCAGACAGAATGGGAGCATGTGTCAATAGTTCTTGTTAATCCACAGTGTCAACTGTGACCTCATCAACAGGTTCAGATCACTTCATTCCAGGTCTTGACAAAGCAGTTAAGAAAAAAAAAAAAGAAAGAGACTTTTGACAGAGTTTTTTTCATTGTCCTTTCTTCCCAGTCATTAACTTGCATCATTAGTCGAAGCCCTAGGCAAATCAATGATCTAGTCTGCTGTTTCACTGGCTCGCAGAGTGAGGTCAGGCCACGGCAGAGCGAAGCAAGATGTCTTTCCAAACTATTTAACAGTGTACATCTCATTTCCTTGTAGACCATTACAGTAAATCTACATTACTGAGAGCTGTCAGTGTCTGTCTGCCTCTCTTCACACCATTACAGACCTGCAGACACACAGACGCCATCCTGGAGACTCGTGGACACACTGCCATCTATGGGTAAAAGATACAGACTATAGGAGAGAGATGGAGTTTTAACACTCACTTCCACTTAAAGCACTTATATTACAGGATACACGGCAGGTAAAGATGCTTATGTCGTCTTCAGTGTGAACACCAGAAAATGATGGTGGTGGTTGAGGTGGAGGGGAGGGCTAATTCCAAGTGAATATCCAGCTGAAATACTTTGAGATTAAGGAGAGTTAAATACAAATTTAGTGACTTTTTTTCCCACAATGTTCAAGAGTTTTTTTAAACTGCTCTGCTGCTAATACATCTCAGCAGCTGCCATTTCATTTAAAACCTCCAGTCACTAAACTTGACACCAAATCATGTTCAATTTGGTGACTGGTCATGCAAGCAACAAAAAAAAAAGACCATGACTAAGGTTACTTAAGAGACTTCCTGTCAGGAACAACATCTGTGATGTTTTCTTAAGATTTGTGATGTTGCACATAGACTGACGCTCAGCAGCTTCTTTATATAAAATGATATACTGAATATTCTTTAGTGCCGACTTGCTTCACACTATTTTCTAACACTAAGTTTTATTCATTTTTGACTTTATATTTTTTTAAAAAAGCCTCATTTACGCATCAGCTATGTTGTCAACACTTAAATTAGTATTCAAGCATCTTAACTCTGTAGAGGTCCTAAGTGCTCTACTGTTGCTGAAATTCTTAAGGAGGCAGAAAGGGCTTAAGTTTTCATCCCCTAAGAGGGAAGATGACTCACTTGACTACATTAGGAGTAGCTATATTATGCATTTCTGTGTTTTCTTATCTACAGCAAGATTATGAGGAATTATCATCTTAAACTGAAGCTTTAAAAAATTTTGGGAAATTAAATTCAGAAACTCTTAATTTATCTCCAAGGGGCGATTTGTGAGGCGCACAGGGCGTTGTGACAACGTTATATAGCAACAATGTCAGAAATACAATGACATAAAAGAAAAACTTCAATAAATAAACAGATGTAATTAATAAATACATGCCATTTGTTCTAAAACATAAATGCTTAAAACTTTTAAGATGCTGAGGACTCTTCACTCGAGACTTTTTCTAACACCATCTCTCCGTGATGTCATCGAGGGTGGAACTTCCTTATTTGGTCATATTCTCCACCAAGTCATTTTAAAACCTGCTGTTTTAAAAACAGAAGTTTACATCTTTGCAACAAAGATGTACATATCTTTTTTCATTTCAGTGGATCTGTGGGTGCTTCTTATCGAGGAATTTTACTTTTGTTTCCCATATGTCTCCAAAGACATGCAGCAGATTTGCTTGTGAGCAGTTTGTTGTTTTTTTTTTTTTTCAGGTCAGAGGACCGCCTAATAAAAAGGACCTAAATGACCACTAGATTTACATAAATGTTAAAGTAAGGTCAAAGGTTGATGCTGTTCCAATACTAGAAGTCGAGAGTCTGAACCACAAGTGGCGAGTAAACCATCTGTGTGGCGTTGACAACTGGTGTGTGGATGCATTTTAGCATAAACACTGTAAGTCCAGTGACTTAACGTAGCTTTTGAGTACATTTTTATGATCTTTTTCACACTTATCACACCAGGATAACTTCAACTGTTAGTAACCATGGAGTCAAAAATTGTTTAGAATAATTAGCTTTTCTAAGCTGGTATTTTACCACACTTCACCCAGATACAAGAGTATAAAGAAAAACACATATATTGATAGTGAGTATCAAGTTCTAAAATCAATTTTGGACTCAATAAGCATGTAAAGATTTGAGGTGTTGAGGCCATTTGTAGAAAATATTGAAAGTGTGTAACTGATAACTTGTTTACATCTTAAAACATGTGTCTGACCAGCAACAGGAGCTGTGCACGTTTGTGACCATCAACAAGCCTCCAGGAATTTGACCAATCAAAATACAACTGGGGGAAGTCTGCTTGTTCACAGGAAGACTTGTGATTCGGGATTCTTTTGTCTTTATGAAATAGTTACAGGTTTTTTAAACAATTCTAGGTGCAAAGTTATTCTAGAAGTAGCAGAGATTGAAATTAGATTGCTAAAAATGAGTATAATATGGCTACTTTAGGGGAATTTAGTCTTTTCAAAGGAAACACTAAAAACAAAAGTGTAACAACCTTCATATGGAAAAGGTGCACTTTTTCTCTCTGTACCCCCCAACCCCCCGGGGCCAGCGCCACTCGCTCTCTCTACAACACCAACATCAGCTGATTGTTTATGTCTTCTGTGTTTTGATTAATTTCATTATTATTTGGGAGTTACCGGTCATCATGTTTTCCATTTTGGTTTAGTTCGGTTAGACTGCTTGGTACTGAGGTTAGGAGAGAAGCCCAGACCTGGAGGCTCATTGAGTGGTTTATTTGAGGTCTGTTCTCATTTTCTTTGTTTTGACCAGTGCTCCTATTTTCTTTTGAGTGTTTCCTTAATTATAAATTCCTCGAAAGCATTTGTTCTGCCTTTATGCTACTAGTCCTTTGAGTAGAGGTTTATTTCTGAGATTATAACACTTTATACAAAAAGTTTTCCTTGTTGCTCTCCCTCTTGACATTGAATGTACAGCTTCGTTTCACTTATACGATACAGATACTATATAAACTGAACTCCAGCTGATCTGCAAGGACATCAAACTCAACCCATACAAGTTCAAGAACTTCCTGCATATGTTATCTAATCAATATGAGAGCCAATTACGCAGGAGATGAGAGTGCTATTACACACTGAAGTTAACTTGCAGCTAATCACCAGAGAGGACAGCAAGTTTCAATCAGCACCACCTGCTCCTTATTCATCCAGCACAGCAGCTCTTGAAAACAACTGCACCATGGCAGATTTTTGTTTTTGTAAACTCTTCACGTTCACCTTGCGTGTGTGTCAAGATCCTGACTCAATCATAACAGCTAACAGGCTCAGTGTGAGAGGCCTGATGCCAAAACTTGTCAAAGTTTATGAGAACGCCTTTAATTGCCCTAACTTCTCGGCATGCTTTTTTTTTTTTTTCTTCCTCCGTCAGCAAAAGTAGGACTGCAGAAAAAGCCTGTGAGCTGCTCCAACAGGAAAATGACCCCCGCCGCTGTGACGACGTGAGGGATCTGTATTAAACTGATCGGTTTCAGCAATGCAGGAGCGCATCAGATCATCTGTCTGGTCTCTGGCATATGCAAAACACTCAGACACACATGAAATCATTAAAGCTCAAAAGGAAGTCGGCCGCAGCGTCTCAGGTCTAAGCTGCTCCTTCACAAAACATCCTGACACTTTTTTTTTTTTTTTTAACAATATCCATATTTACACAACAAGGACAAACCTAAAAAAAGAAAACAAAAAGAAAAAGAAAACAGTAGTTGAGAAGCTTTTCACACATGCAGAGGATGAAAGGGAACCCAGAGTGCAGCAAAAGCACTCATCAACCTCCATTATTTATTCTAAGACGACAATTCAGTCATGGCAGCACAATGCTGGCCTCCACACATGCTTCCAAAGGATCTTAAAAGATTTTAAGATGATCAAATATACATACAGTATCCCATTAATCTCTCCGCATCCACGTGGTTTATTAATGCGAAGATCGGAGGATAGGAAGGGATGGGAAACAACATGAGAGACGGCGGCAAAGGAGAAAACTGGGGGGATAAAATGTAAAGGGGAGAAAATGAGAGTGTGTGAAGAAAGCTGCATTTCATAAGGGTTGGTGCCAGTATTAAACATTTCAATCACACACTGAGCTGCTATGAAAATGCTTTTGATCCAACTCCAAAGGGCTTTTACAAAACAAGCATTTCTTTGAGTTGGCTGCGGCACTGTGGGATTCACCAAGGGAGAAAGTCCAAAAAAAAAAAAAAAAATACTCTGAAGGAGAGGAAAGAAAAAAAAAAAACTTTTCTCACTAAATGGATTCTCTCCCAGTGAGGTAACTTCATCCCATTATAAAAAGCTTTTTTCCGCCCAATCCCTCCATCCTTATTTCAGATAATCTCATGGGGTTGCATGTATATTGATTTAGGAATATGGTAATTATGAAAGTTTAATCAAGCAGCCACTTTTGAAATTAGGAGTGACTGGACAGTTACGGGGGGTCATGGAGCATGATAAGTCTATATTAATCTGGAAAGCAATACCCAATTACTTTGCAAAAATTCCCCCTTCGTGAAATGGATCTGGTACCCCTTTAATTCACAGTGGTTTCCAATAGTAAAGAACGTACCAAATCAATCACAACAAGGCAGTGATGACTCATACAGATCTAATATTTTTTTTAAAACAACATAACAGCTGTCACATGTTTCTCTGATGTGTTTTTTTCCCCACTGGCACCCAAAAGGAGATTTTGGATGCCAGGTAGCACCCAAGGCTGGTACCATCACTGTTCCACTTGGGTTCCTCTCATTCACCCACCTGTTTTCCGTCTTGCTGTGACTAAACCTTCAATCCTCTCCTTTCTATCTCCACCCCTCCAGATTTTCCTTCATCCTCTCACCACAGATCTCAATGTCATCTGCAAACACCTTGGTCCATGAAGCTTCCTGTCTTACCTCGTCTGTCAGCCTGTCCATCACCACAGAAAAGGGGCTCAGAGCCGATCCTTGGTGCAGTCCCACCTCCACCTTGGACTACGCTGTCACACCTACAGCACACCTCACCACCATCTTACAGCTCCCGTACATGTCCTGCACCAGTCTATAGTACTTCTCTGAAACTCCAGACTTCCTCATACGGTACCATTGCTCCTCTCTCATCACTCTGTCAAATGCTTCCTGAAGTTCGAGAAAGTGAATGAAGCTCCCTCTGACCTTCTCTGAACTTCTCCATCGACATCCTCATAGCTACTACTGCACCTGTAGTACTCTTTTTGAAGCCATACTGCTGTTCACAAATGCTCACTTCAGCCCTTTGTCTAGCTTTCCCATAACGTCCATGTACGGCTCATCAGCTTTATTCCTCTGATCCTGCCAGAACTCTGAACATCTCCCTTGTTCTTAAAAATCAGCACCAGCAGTGTTTTTTACTCCTTGTTTGCTGGTGTGAGTGCTGTCACTCAGGGGCTATGAGCATATGACCGAGGTATACCACTACAAAAATGACAAATGTGACTCCAAAGATTTCTTATTCAGAATTTCAGCGCTTTTAGCCGTGGGAAATGTCAGTATAAGGTGAAGTCACATGACCCAAGGTAGCTGCAGGATACTTGGTAAATCCCTCAGATCGTTGGCTCATTTCACATCACTGCATGTTTTCACTGCAAAGACGTAATGAGTGGGTGAGGGTGATTTAAATTCTGTGCTGACCAATGTAAATTAAGTTATGAGTAATATAAACCAGCATAGAAATAAGTAAAACTCTGCATACTTTTTTTCTGGAATGAGCTACGTGTAATGAATAATTGATTAGAGATTATTTGAATTTCTGAACTTACTTTTCCAGTTCTGCTATATTTAAATCTTTCCGTGGCATCTTTTGAGCATAACAATCGCTTTTATATATATATATATATATATATATATATATATATATATATATATATATATATATATATATATATATTGATCTGAAAAAGAATTTATAGTGTTTATACAAGCATTAATGTTATCAAAGATGCTGTTGAGCTCAGCAAGAACTGAAAGTAATAAATGAAATTCAAATCTTAATAAACCAAAAATAATCATCATGCTAAAAACAAACTACAGATTAAATTAATCTCAAATCCCCCATTTCTAAAGCCGCTGATCTCAACTAATATTGCAATCAGACACAAGCCAAAACACTAATTATGCTTATTCTCAATCACATTCAGTATCTAGACAGATTTATGTTCTTCTCACAGTGGCTGCCCAGAGTCAAAATGTGTCTCTTTGCTGAAGGTGGTGCATATGGGTAATCAAATTAATTCTGGATTTGACATATTAAAATCAGAAAATGATATGCTGCAAAGCACTTTGACTCCTCAGTATTCGGTGTGAGAGTTTCACAGCTGGCTGTGTGGGCAGGTAAATCCCGTGTCCTGTCCCAAATGCATTAAATATGAAATAAGGGAGATGAAAACCTGAGCAGACTTTGAAGACTTCTCCTGATCACATACACCGATTTCTTTTATTTTTACCTTTAGAAAATAAAAAGCTTTGTGAAGTATAAGTAAAAAGATGACTACGAAGTGGTTGTGAGCAAGAGAACAAGAAGCTCTGTATGTCAATGAAAGGTAAAGCCACATGAATATATATATATATATATATATATATATATATATATATATATATATATATATATATATATATACTGTATATATACAGTTATATGAGATCAACCCTCTCCACATACATTATGTTCACAAAGATGTAAAGTATATTTGATGCAAAAAGACTGAATTCAATGTTGAATTAAGTCTGTATTTGATAATTTCCCTTTTTTCAATCTAAAGTCCTGTTACTGAATGACACCATGTATTGTGCTGCAAAAAAATAAATAAATAAATAAAAAACTACAAAGATAAAGATAAAAAGGCATATTTGGGACTAAATCCCCAATAAATGATGCAAAAATATATTTAAATAAAAAACTCTTTAGTGAATATTTAATGCATCATACATAAATCTATAGTTCTGTTTAATATTCGAATTGTTCATATTTACCACTACGTTAATAAACTTCACTTAAAATGCTGTCACATAATCTTCCCTTTATTTATTTCATACTTTTTCTGATTTCATGACGTTTTCTAGTGGCGTATTGTATCACGCCAGACCATATGATATATTCCACATGTGTGTGGACGATTAGGCGTGGGTCACACATGCATGATGAGGTGACACAGTTGCACAATCGAAACCGTAACTCCTCAAACTGGCAAACTTAATATTTCTTATTTCAAATTTCCCCACGCAGCTGAGGTCTGTGGGCATGCTGTAATCCGTTTAACAGTCAAAATGAAATGACGCATTACTGCACGAGATTGTTCAGAGCTAACAAACCCACTGTGAAGCTGGACTTTTGCGCGTCCACGCCCACTGGACCCAAACGTTCAAATTTTTTTGAATTTTTTTTTTCCCAGCTCAACTTTAAGACCGTCAAGCAACTGAAAAATAACCGGAAACTTCGCTGCTACCTTCAACTCGAATTTTTTTTTTTTTTAAATCCACACACAACCCCCACAGACTTTACTTTCATTCTCAAGTCCACAGACGTCTCACACACGGACACAATATGGAGCCACTTCCCTCACCTGCACCTCTCCTCTTAAGCCTCAAGGTCTTTGAGACAGCAGAGTGGTGCTCTTTAGCATATAAGAAGCAGGATTAAGTTGTTTATAGAGCTCGGCTGTTATCACACAGCACATTAACAAGCTCAGCTCTCAGACACAGACATGCGTGCACATATGTGCAGCGTGCACGCACGCACGCACATATGACCGGTGATTCAGTGGCGACCAGGCAGCGATGAGCAGATAGCGATATGTTGGTGGCACTTATTCAGCAGAGAGTTGCTGCGGCTTCTCAAAGGCTCTGTGGGGTCTTTGAGTGGGGGGGGGCTCCAAACAAGTGTGGATAGTTATCTGTGTAAGCCTCTAAATATTCATATCCAAATCCCAGCAGAGCTCCAAAAGAGAAAATATGAAAACTCATAATCAAGCCGGGACATATCACTCAAAACAGATTACTCCCACGTGTTTGGAGACCCAATTTGAAACTAGTCAAGAAAAATGACTCTTCAGAGTTCTGCGGCATCCTCAGGTTCCTGAAAGTCACTTCCAGCTAAATCATTATTGGGAGAATTATCAGAATAATCTGGAACCTGCCTGTTATTTTACACCGGTTTCGTTGCATGCGACACAACTCGTTGCAGTAATTTGTCAGGGAACCGCAGCGCTGACCTTCTGCGGTCCTTGTGATGACGGCTTGTAATCACGCTGATCAGAGAACAGAAGCTCGTCTCTCGGAGCGCGCTGAAAACGACTCTGGATAAGACCAGGAGGATTATTAAGATATTAATTCTCATACTGGGCATTTCTTCCCTTGTTACTGTCATTATGCCAGTTAATTCTCATCGTTTATGAAGTCTTTGTTCAACTGCCCCCCCCGCCCCTCTCTTTGCCCAAATACACCCCAAAAAAACGATCCATTTTTAACATGGATACATTACAGAGAGCGCGACAGTGAGATTTGTAGTATTTTCTGAAAATACAGTAAGTACATTAACTGACAGTGACTTTATGGATGAAATTAAGCAATAAAAAATACATATGAAACTAGACTAGAAGTGTCTGAAGGTTCAACCTGCTCCCTTCATAGTCCCCCCCCACCCCATTATAAAGAGCAGAGGGTGGGTTTCACAGTGGAGGTTTCCCACAGGCTGAGCTCACCAACTTCATGTTATGTTAAATTTAAAAAGAAAAAAAAAAATCTTTGGCAGACTTTTCAAAACTAGACAGAACTGGGTTTTTTTTCCTTTTTTTTTTAAGGTCCGTAGCAGTGCCCTGCGATGGACTGGCGACCTGTCCAGGTGTAGCCCTGCCTATTGCTTATAATGAGCTGAGATAGACCCCCATGACCCTATAGATGGATTCAGCGGGTGTAGAAAATGAATGGATGGATGTCAGTAGCAGTATTTTGAGCAGTGTGGATCTGATTTCATATCTGTGCTGAGGTGAATATTTAGTCATATGAATTAGCCACAATTTTTTTAATGTTTCACAATCAATCAAGCAAACAACTAAACCACAAAAAAAAACATTATTAATATTGCCACAAGAGATTTATAGCAACCAAGCCACACAGAGATTTGTGTTAGAAGGGATACAGACATATATAAGACTGTCAAATAAATAAATAAATAAAAGAAAATCTGATTTTTTTCTCCCCCTCTGTCTCCCAGTTAAGTGCATGCATCATGCACAGAGCGACTGCCTGAAACTCAGGGTAGATGGTAAAAACATCCACATAAAAGAGTCAGGAATCCCCAAAACAGGCAATGTGTTCAAAATGATGTGAGAGGAATTTTAATATAATGTAAAAATCTTACCCCGTGACCCTGTAGATGGATTCAGCAGGTATAGAAGATGGATGGATGGATGAAAATATTACTCATTTGTGCTTTGTTAAATGCTGCACAAAAGGGCCCTTTATAAAACAAACCTAGGTTAAATACGATATGATTACAGTGTAAACCTTAATTAAGGACCAAAATGTTGCAAACTGAACCAATTTTGAGTTAAACGAATATTTGTTTGAGCATAAAGTTAATAAATTTTACCACAGAGGGCTGCAAAACAACAAAGATTTTACACCTCTGACTCAAAAACGTCGTTCCAGTTAAAATGCTTCTGTAGAGACACTGGTCCAAAAGAGGAAAAATAAATAAATAAAAAAAGCCAGAAGTCTGTTTTTACCCCAGAATGGCACTTTAACAGATGGTGCTGCAGGATGTTGTACTAAACGGAAACAGACCACAGAGTTTAACACGTATTTGATGGTCAGTGGACATCTACTGGAATTTATCCAACTTTGTCTATCCTGCACAAAAAAAAAAAATCAAATTGTCTTTTTTTTATTGAGCTTTTTCCCCCCATTCAAAGTAGGAGTTTTGAAACCTTTTTCCATTCTGGTTTAGATGCTGCTCTGCTGCCTGCCGTTCTACTACTAAATATGACACTTTGACATTTGTCTTTATTCGTATCCATGACAACAGAAAGTTGTTTACGTGTGGAAGCGGCAGAATGAGGTTTCCAAAGACCAACTCGTGATCGGAAAAGAATCTCAGATGCAGATGAGATGAAGCGGAGAGGTCAAAGATATGAAGCAGGAGAAAATCTGGGAACAAAAGGAGATTTTGATTTTTTTTTTTTTTTTTTTCCCTGAATAAATCATAAAGATTGAAAGCTTCCTGGAAGGAAAGGTAGCAGGAGTATGATGTTTTTCAAGTGGCTGCAGGAGGATGCTCTGAACTCCAGCATTACTCTAAATGGATATTAGACCACACAGGGGGACAAAATACTTAAAAGACACAGGTACAAGTGGGACAGAAGTATCTGCAGTACTTGTTAACAGGAAATGGTGGAATTCCTGGATATGTGACTGTGAAGGATCGATTCTGTAATCCAGATGTGTTGGTTTTCCTGTCCATGTTGTCGGCTGAGTTCAAGCGTGATCATGTAATGCTGCCATCAGCACTGTTTTTCTTTTTCTTATGCGTTTTCTAATGTAATTCGCAGTGCAAAAACGTCTACACTGTTGAAAGAGTATTAAACTTTTCAAATCTCTTCATAAACGTGAATAGCTGACAGGAAAAAAAAAAGGATGAGCATTTCTGTATTTCTGTCATTTATTTTGAGAGGGCAGGCTCATCTGGAAAAAAAAAAAAAAAAGATCACGCTGGCTAGCTCGAGAGGAAATTCTTGCACTGGAAGATGAGCACTGAAGGAGAAGAAGTAGATCCTCTTCTCCTCACAGCAAGGGACATTTATCTAATAAGTGGGACAATTGTTTTGACAGCCCAGTAATCACATTGATCAGGTGATAAGATGTGACAGGATCTGTCAAAGTGACAGTGAAGAATTGATCCCAGCCCAGAGTCACACCGGCTGTAATTCAGAGCAGGAGGAAAAAAAATAAATAAAAATCTGCCAAGTCTCCAGACCTCTGAGAAGTTGGGCTGCAGCTGCTGAAGTTAAATGTCTGTTTATCCGATTCTGCATCTGAACCATTTTAAAGAGACAAAATTACTGCGTGTAACGCTGTACGAGCATGAGAAGACAACAGGAGAGAAGAAACCAAAGACAGATGCTTCGACAATTTCATTATCAGCTCAGCATATGGGACGCCACACAGGTTGGCTGTCGGTGGGTACTAATCAGCTCTGATTAGAAACCCCTCAGCTGAACCAAACCAGCACCATCACTGCTGCTTAAGTAGGCATGTAGGCCTCCACCTTCTACCTGGAAGCAGTTGCAGCATGTGAGGGATGAGGCGAGGAAAACACAAGCTCTCCTTCTAGTTTTTTTTCCCAAATCACAAACCCGACACTGTCGAGTCGAAAACAAGTGCCCGAGCACAACAGCCGACACCATGTTATCCCTCTGGAAGCGGCTCCTGCTCACCAACTCCTGAAGTGTTTATCCCTCCCCGCCAGGCAGGATGCTGAGGTGACTCTGTGCCATTTCATCATCAGGACGAGCGGTCATGCAGCAAATGGCCGGCCACCCAGGTCTCCGCCAATACAGTACGAGTTCACGCACAGGCTGGAGGGCAGACGCGCTCGCTGTCGACGAAGATGGGAGGGAGGGCGATGGAGCAAAGAGAGGGCATGCTAAAAGGAGAGGTGTGTGCATGTGTATAATTAAAGGAGGTATATCCAACCAAAACACACACCAGACTTCACACAGAAACCCATGTGGTTGAGGGTGGTGCATCCTACAGAGAGAGTGCACGGATGGCCTGGAGGCAGGTGTGCATGCATGTGTGGGAATCCAAAAACACCCTGAGGCGGTGAAGGGGGTGAATCTCCCGACGCATCACCTGTGTACTTCTCTTTTTTTCTTCCCTCATCCTTTTAGACTCATGGCCTCTCTCTCTTTAACCTGACCCCTCACTGCTCCTCAATCAGTCGCTTTAAAGCTCGAAAACCTTCTCATTTAATAGTTAAAACAAGCAAAGGATCCTAACATGTACTTAAATATACACATTATGGCTATTTTATATCACATTTTAATGTTTTTTTTTTCTTTTACATAAAGGTAGATGTATTTTTAAGTCAGAAAGCAACCTCATTTTGGAAAACGAGACTGAGACAAAGTCACATGACATCCTCAAGAGGAGGCGAGTTTTACTGGAGGAGTTAAAGTTTGAGGTTTCTGTCAGAGGAGCTGGATAAAAAAAAAAAAAAATCCTAGAAACTATTTAAATCCCTGCAACGACACAAAAGGGTCACCAACAGCATTGTTTTGAACAGAGATGGGGGTTACAACCTGTGAGGAGTTGACGAGAGCAAAAATTCAGAGAAAGCTGTGGGACGTGGTTGAAAATAAAGAAAATTGTTGAAACTGCTTTTCAAACTCCAAATAAACTTTCAGACTCATCACTCAAACTGAACCCTTTTAACATAAATTCACAACAACAAAAAAAACAATTCTAATCAACTTTTTGACTTTAAAAAGGCCATTTCTGAATAAAACGAGACTATCCAGCAATTCTGAAGTTTTTGCTTTACATGTGTGAAATTTCACTGGATGAAAACAAGGATTTCGTGGAATTTATAACTGTTGAAATAAATTTAGCTGTAGCACATGTTGCAATGCCTCATTAAAACATGTAAAAACCAGTGGAACCAGTAAATGTATTTGATCGACTTCCATATCCGGATTACGCAACTCAATGACGACTCTTTCTCGACTACACTTCCAACAATCTGTCAGCTGACTCAATCTCATTAGTATTTTACCATTTTTTGGTATTATTATATACATATCCTTCAATTTTGATCAATCAATAAAGTATTTCCCATTAGGGATTAATCAGTCATTGTTAAATTAAAATTAGCTGGGTTGGAGCAAATTCCAGTTGTTATTTGGTCAAAAGAAATCTTTAATTTTATTCAACATAATGATGTGTTTCACTGCAGTTGCCTGAAAATGTCTCATTTTCTGACAGTTTTTGAACTTTACAGAAAAGTTCAACATGCAACAAAGATTTTTTGGGTCCATTTTAATGACCACAGACAAAAGCACATTAATTTCTATCATATTTGCATAAAAAAAAAAAAGTATTTGCAGGTGAAGTCAAGTCACTTAGCAGTAATTTCAGAAAAAAACAAACAAACAAAAACAATTGCACCATTGACTATTCTATTAGAAAGAGATGGTATAATATGAATATATAGTTAGTAACAAGAACAAAAGGAGTTCTCACATAAAACATCATCAATGTTAAACTCGTGCATTTTCATATTATTAAACATCTTCAGTTAATTTCCCCACTGAGGGATCAATAAAGTTTGATCTAATTTAATCTTCTGTTATTATTTGATTACGGGACTCTGAGCAGAGTTATATCTGACAATAATTTAAAAATGTGTTAATTCTTTACTTGATTTTTCTTTGTGGTTAGCCAGTGAAGAAATGTGTGACATAAGTTGAGTTGCTTTACGGTTAAACAAATTGGCCAAAATAATTGAATCATCTCACAAAACTTCACTATTTTGCGATCAAGTTGTTTACCACCGTAATCCTACAATTTTAAATAATAATTAACTAATTCTCCTTACTGATGAATATTGCATGTCCTTGTAGAAATCTGTGTATTTTAGATCAAATTAACCCCTTAATGCCTGATCTATCACATCTGATACGTATGTCCTGCTCCACCTACAAAAAATAGTTTCATACAAACAAAAATAACCTAAATAAAAAACTCATTAATATAGAAATACAAAAGATAATAATTAGAAAACTGTTACAGACAATGTGGGGTGTTTTAATATTTAATAAACACTTTGAAACTATTTATTATGGTAAAAGTCCAGCAGGAAGTGAAAGATAATTATTAATTATTGGAGAAAGGGTTAATTAAAACTTTGCTTCTTCTTACAAAACAGCTTTCTGTCGTTATTGGTTTTATCTTTATTTTTATTATTATGATTTGTTCGAAATTTAGCATTAATGTGTGGATTCATTTATTTTTTTAAAAATTTCAATGAATTATTTCATATATCTGGCTTCAGAGGGTTAAAGATTACTGGCTCATTTCCACCTGATCTCTGTCAGTATATGTACAAAAACATAGCTCTGTTGAATTTCAACACAAACAAGTTTTTAATGAGTGGATTGGGTCAAAAACTCTTTTTTTTTTGCCACATGTTCAAGCTGTGGAAACGACAGCACAAGCTGGGTTTTTTTTCAGTATCTGTGAGGCAAATAAAGGTCTTAAAAAACCACCAGAGGGAGTTTAGAAACTCATCAGAGATTATGGAAGTTCCCACAGAAGCAAGCGGGGGAAAAAAAGCATAAAAATGTAATAATCTTCCTCCAATGTTGTGTCAGGCCCTGCTGCTGTAGGAAAAAAAAAACCTTTATTATGTTATTATTAATACTTTGTATGCCAAAAAGCCAGAAAGTGGCTCAGATGGGAATCTGCGGCCCGCTGGCGTGATCCTCCATCTTCTGCAGTTTTCCATATTTATCTCTGGGAAAGGTGGATGATGACACCCAGCAAGCTCTGGCATCGGCAGAGGTGATTAAAATGTTCATTAACACCGATCCGTCCAGGTGATGAAATCTGTCACACACCCCTGCTGCGCCCACATGGAGTCGCCTATGAGACATGACGCCAAAGATGCTGAAATCCACACACACACACACACTCGCTTCCACGCCGCGTCGCGCTCCAGCACCGGCCACCTGGCCCCACCTGTAACAAACGACAGGCGACGTCGCCTTCCCCGTGCCAGGTAAATAAATAGTGTCTGCTGAATTAATTGTCATATGCACCCACGAGCAGACCCCACCCGCCCCCCTCTGCTGAATAAATGAAAGTCCCTCACACCTTTGGGCTGGTAAACATTCCCGATCTGTTGGATGAAGATCTGAAGGGCTGAAACCACGCGAGCCGCTACCTGGCTTCTCCCGGTACGGTCCGGGGCTGCGCGTGAACGCGTGGGCTCAATTAGGCCCGGTTCACATGGAGAGTGACTCATTATCTGCTCTTTCACAGTTGGCCAACTGGGACACAAATAACTTTTATGACATGCACCACTTACGGGGCGCACCAGTTACAACGGTTTCAGAGCCACCCACAGCCGCTGATGCACTTTTTAATTTAGACCCCCTTGCAGGCCCCCGTGGACGCCGTTGGCCCCACCCACACTCGCCGGAAGGGGGGGACACGGGACTCGAAAATACAATCAAATCAAATGCAGTGTGTAAATGTGCGTGTGTGTGCACATTTATTTAATTATGGGTCCCCTTTGTTAACTGTGACCAGCTTTTTTTCTCGTGTTTACCCCGCCCCCTCCTCCAAACACGCTCTAATTTGTCAACAAGTGATGAAAATCCACCTCCATATTGACAGTTTTTTTTTTTTAAAAAGCCCACAACACATGCTCAACACTTTTTAATCAAGATGGAAACACAGACTCATGCTTTAAGCATCCATAAGACCAACTTGTGCACAAAAAACACGCACAGCTGACGACTGGTGGGCACAACGTCCCCGAGGCCAAGGGCAAAGTGGAGCGTGCAGCGTGGCAATAAACGCAGATCAATGTGTGTAATGAATAAGTTACACACTCCTATTACAGCAGGCAGCACTGACAAATGGCTCTCCTTCACTCATTAGCCCACTGGCTGTCAGAGGAAGCCGGCGGGACCGAGGCCCAGCGAGGGAAGCTTATTGGGTTTTAAACGGCCATGTAATCCATTTCCTTATTGCAGATGAATAAGCTGCTGTCCACGGCGGGTTTATATACGGATGGACGAATTAAACAAAAAAAGGGGTTGAGAAAGGAAAAGAGGAAGTCCAAACCCAAAAAATAAATAAATAAATAAAAATCCTTCATTAATTTACTTTCCACGCACCTTGGACAACGTCCTCAGTCAGCCACCGGGTCAAGGCAGAGGTAAAAACCAGAGAAGCAACCATGTGCATGCACACTCACACCAAAAAAAGGCAAGTCAGACGTGTTTTTGGGAGAAAGTTGGAGTTCCTGGAGAAAATCCAATGCAACAGAACACTGGATTGAGAATATAAAAATGGGTGGAAATAAAAATATCACGGCGCGCTCAAGTGGAAAATGGAAGAACGGGAATCCCATCTGGCTAGACTAACAACGCTGTGATCCTTTATTGATCTGGTCAGTGTGGCCAACCAGCACATAACAGGTTAATAACCCCGGGTCGCTCTACCCCACTACCAGGCCATTCCTTTTTTTTATTTTTTTTATATGCAGTACCACGAGCCAATTTCAGTCAACTTTGTGGAGCAATCAGCCATGCTAGAGGGAGGAATAAAGACCTGCTCCCCCCAGATTCGGTGACCACCCCCCCCTTCAGGGAGGCGATACACAAGCCCAAGCCGTCCGTCACCCGGCGGGTGGTCAGTTAGCCGGCCATGACAACATCCACCCGGGGTGGAGGGGGACGCCGTGAGACCTCATCACCTGAGAGACAAAGAGCTCCCAGTCAAGGTCTCTGGGAAAACGGATGTTTTCAATCCGCCTGGCATCCTTATTTCCAGCTCCCCAGCCTCCATCACTGCAGCAGTTAACTTCAGACAGCGGCAGTCACAAGTCAAATCGGCTGACCTGGGTACAGCTCAGAGGAAGATTACCTCTCACTCAGGCAGCCACGCTCCGGCTTTTTAGGAGTACAAATATGAAAAATAAAAAATCATAAGTGCTTAAATAAACGTGTCATATTCCAGGATAAAGGTAAACAAGAGACGAAATCAGCACTTTAACCCATTAAAATCTGTAGGTACACTAAACGTTGATCTGATGGCAGAAGACACATTTGTATCCGCTAATAAACGTGATAAAAGCATTCATACGTCTGCATTTGTAGAATGATGTATTAAAAGGGCGATGGTGTATGTAAATGATTCTGTCAGCTCGTCATGAGCAGTGACGGCTCCGTCTCATTAAAATGTATTTCAGTTACATTTCTTCACATGTGCACAACAAAAGGTATTAATATTGTCTGGTGCTCGTGTTTTTGCAGCCCACACTGGTTACCTCTGTGGATCTGTCAAGTTTCTCTCTCATGGTAAATAAATTTTAAAAAACAGCAAAAAAAATTTTTTTTATTTTAGTTCATGTGGCAAAGTTCATATTTCGTATGATTATATTTACATTTTCAGCCATTTTTTGTTGATTGGGATCCTCACTAATGACGTACAAGAAAATATTCCAGTCAAATAAGATTATAAATTAAATGTGGATGGGAAAATACAAAAGTTAATGTCTATTAGAGGCCATCTGGCTCACAACAGCAGCCAGCGCACAGAAACACTTAATTACACAATATTCACACCACCACAAAAATACTTTTCCACAGTCAAGCATGGTCGTGGATGCTTCATGCTAAGGGGATATTTTTCCTTAGCAGAGCCTAGAAAATTAGTCAAAATTAAGCAACGACAGATGTTGCTAAGTAAAGGAAAACTCTGGAGGAAAATCTGCATCACTTCTCAGGAACTGAAACTGACGGACGCTTTAAGAAAACTAATGGTTAAAGGAGAAGCATTTAAATGTTTTAAAATGAAAACGTCAAATACTTGAACTCCAACTAGGGATAGACATTATTAATCAATAGCTGATCATTGATATATTTTTTTTATCATATGGAATTTGATCGTTATAATGATCTCTTGAAGCAATGTGCTGAATTTTACTATTCCAAAGGTACCAGCAGGGGGCGCAGTTTAATGTAGTCAAAATAATGTGCTTCTAAACTTAAACATAGAAATCAAAAGTAAATATGAAGTGAAGCAAAATTATCTGTTGTGGGATTATTCAAACTTCAAAATAATGGGAAGAAAATAATCAACCTTGCTTTTTTAAAATTTTTTTTTTTTTAAGAAAGTGAATGGATCAAGGTCACTCAGGCTGATGAAGTTGGCACGCCAGCATCTCTATAGTCTATATATCTATGGTCGTGGACGTTATGTTGATGAATTGAAGCAAACTCCACAGAGACAAAACAATCTGTTCCAGATTCAAAGGTATCCGACCAGGAAAAATGCCGAAGGGGGTGAGAAAGGCGCCATACGTTGGGTAAGGCCTGTCATGAGTCTACTTCCTTCAGCTCGTTTAACTTTTCTTTTTTTTTTTTGAAAGTGAGCTCACGCAGGTCGGGTCACGCGGGTTACCCGTAAGTTTATTTTGCGTAAGATCCAGAACGAAGAAAGAGGTACTCCGAGTTTCATCAGCATGACGAAACCAGGAGTAAATGCACAGAATCGAGATGAAAGAACGAAGCTTTGGATGTTTCACGTAAAAAGATCTTTTAGACCAAAGCTCAAGCTGGCTTTCACCGTCAAAGACTGAACACCACAGAGAAGGTTTCTGAACCACCGCGGGGCACTGACCCTGTATCATCTGTGCATTTTTAGTCAGTATCGCAGGGCTTTATCCATCCATCCATCCATCCATCCATCTTCATCCCACTCAGGGTCATGGGGCTGAGGGCCTATCCCATCACCCACCCTGGACAGGTCACCAGGACGACTGAAAAATACATTCAAGCAAGTCTTTATCAATCTTCAAGTCCCACAGGAGGTGTGTAAAAGCAGCCGTCCATGTGCCACCTGTGTTGCTCTGAATTTCTCCCAACAGCACTCTGATGACAGTCTCACACCTCAACAAAAGCCTTAAGACAAGCTGCAGCTACGTGAACGTGGCGCCCACTTAGATGTTCAGATTCACACATGTACGACGAGCTGCAGTCGGCGCTCGTAAAAAGTACAAACAACAACAACAACAACACTAGAGCGCTTAGTGCCTCATATGCAAGTCTAAGTAGAACCGGGGCATCCCCCAAACAATCAGGGGTAGACGCCATCCTGCACAGAAACAATAATTATCACTGGCTCTGAACCCGAGGAGAGAGAAACCACGTCTTTTGTGGGATGTCAGTGGTTCTGACAGCGCCTGAGGAGCGTTTGAGAGATCACATCTGCAGAGCTATCATTAGACAGGAGGGGTTCAAAAAGGCAGCGCACCAATTGTCGGGAAGCATGCTGACAGCACATGAAAAAGGAGCTCTTGTGTATCACCCCCCTCCTTCCCTCCCCCCTCCCTCCCCCTTGACTTTTGCTCACCCTAAACAGCTCACAGTATTCTCCTGACTCTACTCCCAACAAACACACACACACACACATGCACACGCACACACCGGTGGTAGTCAACATCAAAGTATGATGGAACGAGGCACATCATTAGCAGGAGAAGACAAGAGGTGAAGGGGGGATGAAATCATTTAGACGCCGACGCCACCGATGGGAGGGAGTTACTGTGCCTGGCGGGATGAGGGGAGCGCCGGTGGAAACGGAGGGGAAAGACGAGAAGGGCGACAAAAAGGATACAAATGATGAGAAAGTCAACATGGGAGAGAAACAAGACAGACAAAACAGGAGTTTATGTCAACTCAGGAGAAAAAGCCCGAGCGACAAAACCCGAACTTGGTCTCTCAAAGACCGCCTGTGGCGCCGAGCCACGCGGCGGCGTTTCCCCGGTGACGCATGTGTGTTTTCATTCGTGAGGGAATCACCGCTTCCCTCTCCGGTGTCAGCGGGCCGGGCACAGAAACCGCCAGAAGCGGGAGTGATGAAACGTGAAGCTGCGGTGATGTTTTAAACATGATGCTGTTGTGAGTGCCCAACCCACGCAGGTCGGCTTCATACGTTCATCACTCCTGATGTTCAGGGTGTTTTTTTTCTTTACAGGTATCATAAAAGCTTGAGAGTCATGAGTTGATCCACCTTTTTTCTGTTATGTCACAAACACTGATGTATTGGACCATGTTTGTACATTTTCATCATAAACGAAAACTTGTTGACCATCATTCTTTTATGACAGCCTCAACGATCCCACAAGCAAAAAATAAAAATAAAAACTGCATTACAGCAGCAGCACAATGGCACTACACAGTTAATCCATAATAAAAACATTATCTTTTAGTGCAACAATTACAATAGTGTTGTTGTAAACACCAAACTGAGGAAAAAAAGCAGCCTCTTGTTTCAAGGCTTGCACTTGCACTGAACCGAGCAGCCAGCAGGGGGCGACACTTGAAATCACTAAACGAAGTTCAACTGCATAAAATAATCAATATATCCTGAGAAATATCTTCTTAATCTGGTTTATAGTCTTGATTGACTTCTCAGTTTATAAATAATGAAGTAATTTTGTGAATCACAGTCACATTTAGGGTAAATTGGAAGGTAAAGTAAATAAAGCTTTGTTGTGCTTGAAAAGAAGCTGCTTATAGAATAAAACAGACTTTTAAAACAGCCATTGCACTTAACGCAACAAAGTTTGAGTTTTATTACGAGTAAAGGTCAAAGGTTAAGTATTTTCTTTCATACTTATTTACATACACATACTTTGTACACAGTTTAAAAATATAGAAAAACACAATGAAAAAACGCCTACAGACGTTAATGACTTCTACAGCTCTCAGTGATATCGACTGCTCACTCCAAACTATTCATTTTAAAAGGTCAAGATGCCAAATAGGAACAAAATACTGATACCAAGTCTTAAAAAGGTCCTCAAGCAGCCTCGTCGACAGGGACATTTACACCACTCGGATCAGATCAGGGAGCTCTTCAACACACCTTCATGGGTTTTTTTTTAAATAGTTGAAATCAAACCACAGAAAAGTAACGCTGGTCGTATTTACACACCCAACTGGTGGGTGATAGATGAGCCCAGATCTCATCTTAATTTCTCCCTATTTTTAGAGTTTAGCATGAGGAACTGCTAGCTAACGGGCAGATTTGTCCAACGTTTGTAACCAATCAACATACATTTCCATCATGATGCGAAAGCTCGTATTCTGATGGCAGAAGTTAACAGAGAGAGCCTACAAATAAAGAGTAGAAGTTCTCTGAACTACAATCATCTGCAATTTCTGCAAAGTGACTCCAATAGTAAGAACCGTGAAGTCTGAAAATCACCTGCTGAGTTAATTGATGCTGCTGGCATCTCTCCCGGTGAAGATGCTCCTCCAGCTGACAACGACACCAAAACAGAAAAAGGTTGTGCATATTTCACTCTTACAGCCACGTCGGTGTTCTCCATCCCAGCTTGTTATTCATTTCCTCGTGCGTATATACTTCTGACATTCACCAGAGGAGTTTACCCGGTCCACAGAACCGTACATCCCAGTTCACATGACAACTCACAACCAAAACTTTGACCTTCCAGACTTACCGTAGCTGTTGCAGAGACATTAAGGCCAATTTTTGTATGCAAATTGAGGAGAAAATTGAAATTTCCTTTAAATGAAAGTAAACACAATTACAGTTTTCTTTTGAATAATTATCTGGAGCAGATATTGTAGTGCACTATTAAAAGGATTTATGGGCTTAAAAAAAAAGTTGTGAAAAAAGATGATAAATGAAATAATACCACAAAAGGTCTACAAATCTCATTACCCCTCTGTCTCATAAAAAAAAAAAAAAAAAAAATTACCAAAAACACCTCACAAACACATAAACCCTTCAAGCGTCAAAGATAACCGCTCTCCCCTCTATCCCCTAGAATGCAATTAACTATTATGTGGCCCTCTATAATCTGCTGTGTTCATTTTATTTTCCTGTTAAAAAGCAGAGACTTATCTCGGGCAGAGCACTGCTTACGTCCCCTGGCAATGCAAAAACAAAGTCAAAGCCATCAAAACTACAACAAGGAAAAGGTCAAATTAAGAGAAACCAGAAAGTGAGGCAGGGCGACTCTGTTCGACCAGATTTTCATACAGTAAAATTTAAATCCTTGAGGAACCGGTCAAGAATGTGAACAAAAGCTTTTCGGTGTCAGTTTGAGTGCAGCATAGATGTGCATGAAATCTGATTTTAGTTCACAGACAGAGGAAGTGGTTTTTACCGTCGTTGCCCTGGCCTCCCTCTCTCTTCAGCATCTGCACGGCGCCGACATACTTCTTCAACTGGACTTTCAGGACTTCGTTCTCCCTGCACAGACAGACAGACCCGTCTTTAAGACCGAGGGCTATTCACCACTTTGCAATGTCAAATTCTTAATTCACAGTAGATCGGATCACATTTGTGTATTTTCACTTAAAAACAAAAACAAATCACCTGCTTTGTGGTTGTTAATACTTTACCTAGAACGAATATAAAAAGTGCACTTTTTATTTTAACCTGGAACTGGGAAAGCTGCAGCGAGCCAGAGACATAAAGTTATTTACTTTGTTTTACGGCAGCCCGCAGTAGGAGGACATTGGGTGAATCTTGTGACGGCATCTCGCTACCAGAGGAGCGTTAAAAATAAAAACCTGGGATCCAGTCCAGATGGTCAGACTGAGATGAATTCACAGAGACTTGATGATCGCACAGGAATCCAAAGCAGCTGCTGAGGGACTGAATCTTCACAAAGGATTTTATTTTTTTTGTTTTTTAAATGCAACTGAATCAAAGCAGGAAGGAAACCTGTTCAAGGTACTTATGGATTGAGGAAATCAAGGAAAATACAATACAAGGCTGAAAAGTATTCCCACAATCTTGGCACAGAAGTGTGAATATTTCTGGACTGAAATAAAACAGCAACACCATACTATCAGTTACTAACATAAACCTCATTTCTAGAAATGTTTTTATCATGAAATAAAAACTTAAATCTGTCATTTCTTCATCTGTATGACACTTTATTTATTTAACAAACAGTAGGAAATGATTTAAAGTGTCTCCACTGACCAACTTTATTGTATTTAGAAAAGGATTTGGGGAACTTGCCAAATTGTGTCTGACTGAATGAAGGTGAACTACCGACTGCTCATTTCATCATCATCCTGCACGTCCTCTATCTGAAGCCTGTTCAAAAATCTTGGGAAAAACATGGCAGATTTTTTTTAGTGATTTGTTGTTTTTAAAAAAAAAATTACAAATAACTTGCTGCAACCATTTGTTCTTGCATGCTTTCCCACTAGATCCACCTGTGACTGCCTCCCGGACCGGTTATCCATCCTCATTCATTTGTCAAAAGGTTCATCTCATGAAAAGATCTGCAGAAACCGTCCCAACTGCAGTCGTGCAGGGTCGGGATTTATGTATCCACAAGAAAGTCATCATGACGTAAAGAAACACAAAGACAATACAAAGGATATGGGAATGACTATATATTATTAAAAGGCAATATCTACTTGTTTCTTCCATTTTTGATTCTAAGATTTAAAGAAATCCTGGCAAACAGAGTGGCTCTATATAAAATACACATCATCTTGAGAAATGCACTTTACTTGGGTCCAATATCCGTCCTAAAAGAAAAAAGAAAACATAATACCGGAGAAGCTCTGCAGTCTGTGGTTGATGCAGGATAATAACAGAGTGGAACTTCCTGAACTGGAAATCGGAGGTGAAAATAAAACACATCATCGTAACAAGAATGTATCTTCCATTCTCAGATGAGCTCTAAATTAAATTCTTGGTAAAACTCCAGATATGATGGTAGCGGCGATGCTGTAAATACTGCAACTACAATGCACTACCATCTGTGCACAGTCTTGTTTTTATTTTATTACCATCTGCACTATCTATCTTGTTGCACATTTAATCAGAGTTCCTGTTATTATTAAAATCCTGCTTTCATTGTTTGGAAAGCTATACAGTCGTTTATGTATTAGGTTTTTTTTTTTCTCTAGACAGTACAAAATAAAAGAAGAAAATTGTTTTTTTTTTTTAATCCACAGACCTTTGTCTACACAAACTAGACCAAAGAGCTTGGTGAAAGGGGGAAGACAAATCTTTCCTATAATCTTTTTCATGTACTCTGATAAACAGAAGGTGCATTTGAACCTCAAAAACAAATTTAAATGTTCATTTTCTTAAAAGATGCATTTTCGGAGGACTCGTAAACGTGAGTGCCGGAAAGCGGCTGAGGACACAGACAAAAGGACATCGATAAGGAAGCAAAGTGAGACACAGAGGCCGTCTCTTTACAAAGACTGAACATCTACTTTGTGGAGGAAACCAATCAGAGTTGCAGCGTGGCTTCGTGCCCTTGGCAGTTAAATTTAACAGTCATTGTCTTGCTCTGCCTCCCCCCCCCAACCCCAACACCCCCGCCCTTCATTCTCCACGGCTGATTTTTGGTGCCCTGCTTATCAAACTCCTTTCACAGCCAACAAAGGAGGCGCCTGGCAAGAGACCTCCTGAATCCACATGACAAGCTCCCAGTGGAGCCGTCCACGGCGTTATCAGAACCACCCGCGGCCCAGACGCCTTCTCAGCTTGATTAAATTATGGCTATTACGCGTGTGAATGTTTGCGTAATGGCTTGGAGAGATACACAGGTATTCACAACCTTCTTATTTTACTGATGAGCGTCGAGTCTACTGTTACACCTGCGAGCAGATTATCGAAGAAATGTGAGTCAAAGCTACGGTTCGGCTTCTTTATCTTTTTTTTTTTCCAGCTGAGATTAATCCAAGCATTCATCCATTAATAGCTAGGATACGGCTATGTAGTTTCGAAACTAAAGTTTCTTTATATCTAATCCCTACACTGTAGAAGTAAGTTGATGTAAAACGAAAATTCAACACTTTCACGTTTGTATCAGGGAAGCCACACCCCCCTGGTGACATCACTAACTGTACTTGTGATCTCACTCATGATGTAATCTCCACCTCTATCGTAACCGTTAGAAACAGAACAACTGTACATCTCTTCTGACTAACAGCAACATCGGTACCAAAAAACAGATGACAGTTTATAAATAACTATCTTAAACTAACGTTAATAATCAAACTGTACAGGGCATGCTGGGAAACTACACCCAATGACAAAGCTGAGACAAATGAGATGGTAGTGAGAGTCCTGGCGAGAAATGACATTTTCTTTCACCCCATTTCAGTGTGGAAAAAAAAAAAAATACCCAAATAGGAGAATTTCTCACATGCAGCTGCCCACTAAATGTCAATCTCACATCCTTTTTCCCATAATGCAATGAACCATTACAACAAGAGCTGGAGGGGCAGTCACATGATCAGCTTCCATTTGTGCCAGTGTTGTAGTCGGACCACAAACGTCTGTCATCTTATAAGTCTACTATACTTTTTAAAGGACACATGCAGTATTACATGTTTCCAGAGTTTTAAAGGTTCAAAGTTATCTTAAAAGATCCAGTTTTCAGAGTCTCCAGCAGTCAATATAAAAGGTTCACGAATGATGAAGCAATGAAGCAGCAGATTGGCCATCTAAGCTCAAGGTGACCCATTCCACACAGGTATCCCCAGGTGGGGTCAGCTCCACCCCCCCTTAGAAACAATTCAACTCAAAAACATCCTGTAGCATGTTAGATTAGTAATTATGGCCTAGAGCATATAAATCTTCCCACTTTTTGTTTAGTCTTAAGCAATTTCTACAAAGTCTCATGTCCTTAATAAACTTCATTTTAATTTTTATTCTGACATTTTGAAATATGAACAACGGCAAGCCTTTTCAGACATGCCCCATCAATCTTCTCGTATAAAACAGCGTTTGTTCCCGACTGAATAACTCTGTGGATAAACAGCTCAAAATGAGCCTGTGCTTGAAGAAAAGATTTATTTTTCAGATTACCACGGCCTGATAATTAACAGATTTTGTTGAATTATTGATCACGTTGATACAACTGAGGTGCTTTCAGCTGATGTAATGCATTTGCTTTTTTTTCCATTATTCAAGACTGAAAACACAAGCTCAGCTGGAAGAACAAATGGAAAGGATGTTTCCTCGTTAGGCATACTCTGTCACCCACGTAATGCTCTCCACTGACAAGGAATTATTGGTAATCAGGCATATCAGACTAGCTTGTAATTAATGGCTCAGGTTTAGAGACCATTTCCAAAAGTTGATTAATGATCCTTGAATAAACTGCAAAATTATACTGGAGGAAAACTTGCCAGTGCGTATAACTCCTTGCAGTATGCCCTCTATGCTAAAGTGCACACAGATAACTAGTATTTCAGCAGCTGTAGGGGGGGACAAAACTTAAAAAAGTGAGCGTCCCGCAGGTTATGAAAGAATATCATTCTGACAACACAGCAAATATTCTAATCCAATTTCCAGCAGTCTGATAAAACACATCCTGGAGCAGTGATATACACCCTCTGCAGCGTGTATCGTACCTGCTTTAAATCAGCTTCCCTCCAGTCGTAAAAAGAAAAAAAAAGAAAAAAAATAGTCATGCTGCTGCATGCTAAACCCAAACACAGAATTTCTTGTCTTTTTCTAACATTTTCCACTCAAACCGCTGAAATATTTGGCTGGAAAGCTCACGCCTTGTATCTGAAAATATTCAGGTTGTTCCTCCTCTCCTTGGTTTGTTTCAGGTTCCTTGATTTTTTTTTTTTTTTTTACATTCATAATGTAGAAACAAAACAAAACACAAGCCTATGTTTTGGTTTCAAATACTACAAAATAAGTTTAAAAAAATGGTCTTCAAATTTTAAAAATGTATTTTGTCCAATCAAACAATCAAAAACAGGTAACAGTGGCCTCAGTTTCTCCGTCACTGCTGACTTCTGGGGTGTTACCACAGCTTCAGGACAGAGACCCTGGCTACTCTTTATTTATTTTTATTCTTCTTTAGCCCTTACTGACATTTCTGCTGATGTGTTTTTCCTCCTGTAAGATGTGTCTTTTTATGTAAGATTTGTCTTGCCAACGATGTTTCAACCTGGAACTTGAATTTCCCAAATTGAACCTCCCCAATGTATCAATAAAGGTTTTATCCAGCCATCTACCTACCTTCTGAGACCTTCAGGTTCCTCTCTGACCACCATGATCAAAGATCTGGCAGTTATTTGCTTTTTTTTTTATTATTATTATTATTTTTTCCATCACTTCCTCTTTATTTTGCTCATAGTTAGGCGTTCTGACAGTGGGCCTGAATGCCGTACGTTACTATACCAACTTTATTTTTAAAGCTGAAACGAACTGCTGCACAGAACTGAATACTAAGAACTATAAAAAGATCAGGCATGCATAAAAAAAACTTAAATTCAACACAATAAAACTGATCAAAACACCTAAGATCAAATGAAAAAATTGAGTCTCAATGATGCTGAAAGTTGAAGTATAAAAGTGGGTTTTAAGACAGTTTTTAAAAGTCAACAGTGAAGAGGACTCTAATGTTCAAGCGTGGGTTATTCCACGGCTGGGGAGCAGGAACAGAGAAGGTCCAGTCCCCTCCGATATTCCTCCTAGACCTCAGTAGCCCCTACCAGAAGAAGGGAGACCACCCCCACCTCCTAGACCCATGAGAGCCCAGCTGGGGGGGGGTTGACAGGTCCTAGTAGGGGAACACCACAGGGCATGAAAGGGCACCCTCACCCACCCCAGCATCCTGGAACCCCTACCCACCTACCCAGAAGTGACTTGAGCGATATTAGCGATCCCAGGGGGTGGGACGCCAACACCTCATAGGCTGCGCCCCATCCCCTCCACTCAGGCCACTAGGACAGAGGGGCGCCCCTCCCACCCCCAAAAGGGAGCAAGAGGCGATCCCGGGCAGCATCCACAGCACCACACAGGCTCCAGGCCACCTTGATCCACCACTCTGGGAATACTGAGGTCCTAGAGGACTGGTAGACCACCCCCAGAGGACTGGTAGACCCCCCGTAGAGGACTGGTAGACCAGCCCTAGAGGACTGGTAAGCATATATAGTCCCACCACAAGGGAACGCCACATTTACCAGAATGCCATGAACTGAAATGCGGTCCCTACTCTACTCTGTCCCAGATGCACGGCCAGGCATCAGCGTTTGGCACTAAAAATAAATAACAGATAAACTATGGAATAATAAAATAATGAAAGTACAAAGCTCAGAAGCTCAGATGTGTTTTCATTAACATTCTGAACATTTTCAGTCTCTTTTTTTAAAAAAAAAGGAACAAAGTTAATGAATACTTCAAATGAAAATGAGTCACAGTCGGATCCACCACTGCTCCTCACGTCCTGAATACGAACCAACAACCTCTTAAATGATTGTTGGATAATAACTGCAAATAATTATTCAAACTGGTCCGAATATATGCTATTTCTTTTACCTTAGTAAGAGAGCCGCATGGTGCCTTCACCAAGGTTACTGCTCTACTTTCCCATTAAAAAGCAACAGTCTGATCTACAGATATTGTTCTCGTAAATATCATCTCAGAGGATCTGATTATTTACCACTCAGGGATAAAGCTTTTGAAGTTATCTCATCTTCCACTGGAGTCAAGTGAGAATAGTGTTTGTGCATAAGACTCAATATTTATGGTTGTCTTGTGTACAAAAGGCGAGCCGCGTGCCTTAAAAACAAATATAAAGAAAACTGCAACTCTTTTGTGTGCAAATAAAGGGAGATGGTAAAAGAGCAGGAAACAATGTGTGTTCAAGAGATAAAGGAACTGTAAATGTTTTGTCTGAAAGAGAGAGTTAGTGGAGGATGTTAAGTTCGAGAATTTGTTTTGGTTTAAAGCAAATACTGAGGGAGACCATTAAGATGAGAGGAAAAAATGTGAGAAAAGAAATCTCAAGAGAAAAGCTTCAGCAAAAGCTATACAGAGTAATTACTGAAGTTGAATTGAGGCCCTAGAGGTTTGGTTTTTTTTTCCTCAATCTTTGTTGTATTAGTCCAACACCTTCCTTTACTATCCTTGCTCAGTCATCTTAATGTGCAATAAACAGCTAAATTGGCTGTTCTTCAGGTAAGGTCAGCTTTTGTTTGCACGTTGTAAATGAGAGTTACAAAGATGCCTTCGGAGACTGACAGCTCAATGGCTGAGTAATGCTCCTGAGTGCAATTTACTCCTCAACCTCTCGGAAAAATAATCACTTGAACCGTGCAAACATAGGCAACTAAATTATAGGGCACAGGCCTAGATTGTTAAAAACTAGAAGTAGGAAAACCCCTCCAGACAGAGTGACATAACAGCCTTCTGAAAGAAAGAAAAACAACTAATGAAGACGTTAAACTTCATGGCCACGCCCCCTGACAGTTTTTAGAGCAGCCACATCAGACTACCTGGAGATGTTCGACTTTTCCAGCTAAGAAAAGAAAAGGCATCTGCTCCCATTTGTTTTGCGTGTATAAGTGCGTGTCCGATCCCCCCCTCCCTCCCTCCCAGTGACGATAAACCACTTTTTGGCTGGAGCCCACTCGACTGGCCACCTTCCCGCCTTCCCCCGCGAGACGCCTGCTGTCAGCTCTGCCAAATCACGCCTGAAAAGGGGAACAAGAATCAATTTGGGGGGGGGAGATAGTTTCTTTATGTGTCTCATGTTTTAGCTCGAAGGAACAAGTTTTTGGGTCAGATATTCTAAGAAAGGCCGTTTTAGTTGTGGACATTTATTTTGAAAGCAGCATTTTTAAAGGGTCTTTGAATGGCAAGTATTTTTGTCAATAATTTTCATCTGAAATTCATGTGATCAGAGAGCTGAGGCAAAAGGAAAGGCTCGCTGTTTAGTGGTTGATTTATATTCCTGCCATCATCTATGCTCACAAATTCAGGGTAGTGATCAAGACAACGAGATTACAAATTCAAGCAGCAGAAATTAGTGTCTTCTAGTAGACACTTTCCCTTAGAGACAGTAAGAGAAACTCAGTTGTCTCTGAAAGACTTGGAGGAGAGTTGCAGCTTCTCCTCATCAAGAGAAACCAACTGAGGTGGTTCAGGCCTCCAGTTAGGACCCCTTGGATTTCAGGTATGCCCAAGATGGAAAGGACCTCGAGAAAACCCATGTGCTGGATGGTTTCAAAATTATTTATCAGCTAGAAGTCAATGTGTTTGGGTGGACGGCACTTACAGCTACCTTAGTGTAACTAAGGGCGTTCCTCAGGGATCAATCATGGGACCTCTACTCTTCATTTTATACATTAATAATCCTAATCAATGAGTGTCTTGGCCAGGTAATGCCTTGGTGTACTTTTAGAGGAGATGTCCAGAGAGAGAAATGTCTTAAGCTGCCTCTTCCCTGACCCGAGAATGGAGAAAAAGAAGTTAATAAATGACCGGATGAATAAAATACCTACTGTAAGTTTTGTTAATTATGTGAAACTCAGAGTCACCTAAACATACATATTTCAACTCACCAAAACTACGTAATGCATTACCTGTTAATCTTTTGAATTGCAAAACAAGGTCCTAGTCATTAACACATTTCTCTATATTACTGCTAATTAACGTCACGTTTTCTGTAACAATATAGAATACACAATATGTTTTATGAAGTATGAAATTTGAAACTTATATATAATTTCAAGTCATACTTTTGTACCGACTGAGCCGGCCAGCTGCTGGACATGTCTGGTGGGTGGAATCAGCCTGTCACTGAGGTTTTAAGTTTTGATCTGCTTGTAAAATTATAGATTTTGGCATCATCTTAAATCCACACCTCCCATTATCCTGGAGACGTTTCTGGAGGCATTTATTGGCTATCAGAGGGGATAGTAGCTTCACATGGGTCATCTTGCCCACAAAATCGGGTTTGAAAAAGTTGTAGATCAACTCCTTCCAGATTGGCATCTCTAAAAATCATCTTCATGAGATGATACGCACTTTAATTACTCTAATCTATGTATACACATTTATAAGTGGGAGGCAGGCAAAGATAGGGTTGGGAGGATGGGGGGGTTACCACCACCCACCCTAAACAACTTCATGCCATGCTTCCTTCGCTGTAGCTCAAAAACGAGGAACAAAAAAGCTCTAAATTCAACGCCCCGTAAAGTAAAGGACCAGATTAGAGTGAGGTGGGTTATCCCACTCCCTTAAACCAGGTGCTATGAACAGAGATGTAAAGACATGGTTGAAAAGGGTGCTGTTGTACTGTGGCGTTTTGGCCCAACCACTTTACAACTTTTTAAAAGAAAGGGGAATTTGATGAAATCTTTATCCTTTAAAAAAAAAAAGAAAAGAGATAAAATTCACTTTTTTAAAAACTTTACACATATTCCTATGGTACAGAAGCACCAATGGCATGTTGTGGTCAATACACTCTCCTCTGTGGATCTGTTGGTTGAAGATGGTCAGGCTCGATAATTTTATTTAAATTTGGTTCTGTGGCACAACAAATATGAGTGTTATGAATGTTTAATTGAAATGCGTACTTTCAGACACAGGGGGACTGAGTTGGATCGTGTTAGGGTGGAGTTTTTTGACATGGAAGTCACTTAAAAACATCCAAATATTTGCTCTCAAGCACAGAAAAATTGACTTTTAACCACGCCATGATTCGGTTAACGTTTCATTAGCGCCGTTTCATTACACCCACCTCCTCCCTCTAAAACTACCGACACACATGGTGTGATGTGGAGGAGCAGCTGAAATGTGAGACTGATGCAGGATGTGGCTGGATTCAGAAAAATCCTGTTTGCTTTAGATATTAAATTCTAAATATACTCGGGCCTCTTCTCCTCGACCACGTTAACTGGGCTAATCGATGAAAATGATAACTTCGCAACACTTTCAAGAATTTAGAGCTTAAATCAGAAGCAGTGGAGGTTATAGTTAAAATCTGCAAATACTGTGCACATATCATCAAGTATAATTTTAGTATTCAGGGGGGGTTTTGGGTGTGAAATCGCAGCGGTGAACAGACTCACAGTATGTGCTGTCAGGTACATTGCAGCACACGCAAAATGCCTCATCTGGCACATCTTCAACATCTGCACATACTGACTGTGCAAATTAGCACATCGTGGAAATAAATTAAGTGACAGGCTCTTGCATAATCATTGCATCCCAAATCCCAATTATAATGCTTCTACCAAATCTAAGATAAATAAAAGAGACGTCTTTCAAAAACAATTTTCAAATGACGCCTCGGGGTGGCGAATTCCACTGATTGCCACGAAGGTGTGAAGTAATTGTTTTGATTGATGTAAACACATAAATTCTGCCTGCAACATAGTTGATCCGCTGACATTTAGAAAAGATTACGTGAATGGAAGAGTAAAGACGATATGAGAGGACAAAGTCATTTTCTCTGTGTGGCTTTCTCCGCTATTGCCTAAAAATGTGCACATGCAAATAAATCTAAATAAAACTTTTAGTCCAGTGCCAAAATGTTTCAAATCTGCCCATTTTATCCAAAACTATTGGCCTCTAAACTTGATTTGTGTTAGTCTAGTTTGAAATCCAACTCGTTTCATTTAAGCAAATCTTTAATTTTGGCTTCCAAATTGTTTTGGAGTCACTGCAGGATAAATAGCGTTGAGCAAAATACGATAGTTTATCAATTCTTATCCATCACTCAAAGCTATTAGTTAGGAACGTGACTGGTCTCATTTTAATTCTGCCGACAACGAGCTCGAACAAACAGTCACAGCTACAAAGAACCACCGTCGGCAACAAAAGAGCAAGGAGTCCTGCAACAGATGGTCTGTCCCCCACAGAGCCAGAACCAGAACCCCCACAGTCTTCAGAATCACGGAGTTAGGCTGGGATTACATGACTGTTTTGAAGGCATATGGCGATTATACCAAATGCTGATTTGATTTTTTTTTGCTCCGTCTACTCACTGCACTCAAGCTATATTTGATCCCATGAAAAGCATAAAAACCAAACATCACTCTCCTTTGAAACTTTCTTATTTTAAATCACTACACTTGAGAGAACTCATACTAAGGATAATAATAACAATAATAATAATAGTAATAATATCTGATTCATCCCTTCTCTTCTGTGTGGTCCTTTGGAAAGAAATGCAAATCTCTGTATGCACTGAATTATGGAATTATTTTTCAATCAGGTTGACAATAATATTCTGAAACTCCACTTTAAAATGTAGTTACAACTGCCCCCTGAAAGACCAAGACCAGGATTGTCAAATGCCTAACTTTAAGTGTTAAAACCGGTGTTCACAATGTCACTTCCAATTTAGAGCCTGTAGTGGCATTTTAAAGGTGTTTTTTTTTTTTTTTTTTGGGTCTCCCTCTGTGTTTGGGGCAACAATTTGGTTGTGTGAAGTGACCACTAGATGAAATACACCAGCATAGATAAACTTGAACATCTATCACCTGTTGAAACATTTATACTTCAGCACCGGTCCCAACTTTCACAAAGAATTTGAACCATCGAGTTCTGATCAAATCAGTTATTGGTGCCGGTGGATGCTGAAGAAAGTCGTACTGAATAAACAACTGTACACAAGACATAAACAGGAGACTTATTTTAACCAAAAGAGTTTCGTCCAGCTTGTCAAACTGTCAACACAAGTGGCAATGCGTGCAATTCCTTAAACGACCACTAGGGCTGGTTCCAAAAGAGAGTCAGTCTCCATGGAAACGCATGTTAAAACGTCCAAATTAATATCAGAATTTACCCAAATTTACTCAAGTAACATTAAATTAAGCCACATATAAAAGTATAATATTGTAATGACTATAATGACTGAGAGTATAATGACTCGTTTAAAAATATATACCTTGTTGTGTGGTTAACAGTGTAAACAGACTCCCATGACTGGTCAGCTCTCACAAAAATGGCATCCCATATAATTAAAAAACAAACAAAACAAACAAACAAATAAATAAATAAATAAATAAACAGGCTTCACATCCTCTCTTTAGAATTGTATTGATAACGAGCATCAATAAAATCACTGGCATTAATTTCCATCCATACTACCGTCCAGTCTCTCCATTTTTTTTTTTTTTTTTTTAATTATACACAAATTGTGTGAAATTCTACCTTTCCCTCTAAAGTAAGTGATCCAAAGCTGTAACACTGATTTCAGAAAATGCGCACCCCCTCCAGAAGAGAGGGATGGAGTCCAGTCCAGCCTAAAAATCAACCACCATAAACAAAACTCTTATCAAAAACAAAAAAAACAAGCTGGAGCTTTGTTTCTTCAGTATTTGGATTGAAACACATATGCAATATTTAAACATACTGTAGTACAACCTCTTCAAGTTAGCCTTGTGTTGAGTAATTATAGGTGAATTTCTATTCTATTCTATTTTAAACAGGCTATTACTAATCTTGGTTTTAAGATGGACAGTGATTTTAAATTGGATGGCCAAATTAGGGCTGTTATAAAGTCCTTTTTTTTAAAACATTTAAGACGACTGACAAAGGTGAAATAATTTCTTTCCAGGCAGCATTTTGAAACACTGATCCATGCATTTATTTTGTCCCACTTGGACTTTAGCTTTCTCGTCTGCAGCGGGTTCAGGACGCTGCTGCACGACTTTTAACTGGTACCCATAAAAGAGAGCACATCACGCCTGTCCTCGCATCACTCCATCTGTTTTATAGGGTTCACTTTAAAATTCTTAAGTTTGTTTTAAATGCCTGCCTTACCTCTCTGAGCTTCTTCACCCCTACTCGTTGCTCCTGCAGGTACCGAGGTCCAAGAGGAAGCTCAGAGGGGACAGGACGGCTGCTCCCCCACTGTCCTCAGACGTTAGAGACGCTCCTTCACTGTCCACTTTTAAAACCCGCCTTAAAACCCATTTTTATTCTTTGGCTTTTAACCTCAGCAAGACTTAGATTTCTTATTTAATCTTAGGCATTTCAATCTGTCTTATTAGATTTGAATTTAAATTGTTCGTATATTATTTTTATTCTTTTTTAAAATCTGTTGTTTTCGTTTCTTAGATTCACTTTTAGTTCTTAGTCTTCAGTTATGTGCAGCACTTCGCTTCAGCTGTGGTTGTTTTTTTAAAATGCTTTACAAATAAAGTTGGTATTTAACTAAGATCGCTGGAAACAGTTTCAAAGTTGAAGAAGGCAAATATGTCTACTTTAATTAACAGGAAGTACAATAAACACATTCTGACAACAAGCACAATGTCTCGGTGGCCTGTGTGTGTATGACAACATGCAATGATCGCTCCGTGGGTTTTAACAGTCTGAGGGAAGCTGTGGGCGGTTACATGTCAACGTGTGAGAAAAGGGCCTTACATTTGAACGTTATATTTGGACGGGTGGGTGAGAGAGGGTCCTGTTTATACCAGACTTTTGTGTGTGAGTAAGTCTGTAAGTAAGCAGCGGCTTGTTTTAGCCCGCTCCCCTCCGCCGGCATCTGCGTCAGCCGGAGTCTATCTATGGCGGCTCGCTCATCCTCTGCCACCCCCGTACACGATCGGGATCAAGACACACACACGCCTAGTATATATGTCTACCACTACCTGGGATGTTGGTGCTGCTCTGCTATAAAAGTACTTCCACAAAGAGATACACTGAAATAAGCAAGTGACTGCTGGCAACTTCCTGGAGAAACAGGAGCATCACCTGCTCGTGCAGGTAAACCTGAGTTTTGCTGCGTTGAGACAAGCGAGCGAGTAAGCAACGTCCGACTAGGTTAAAAGCTTCTGACACTCGTCAATCACCGAGCAAGACGACAGTCCGTTCAGGTGTTGAGACGTTACAGTTTCACCGACTCCCACTTCATCCGCACCGGAATAATCACAAAGAATTGTGGGATACACTGGAACGGCTCCCAGTCGCCTCTTTCACTGAATGATGCTGACAGTTCCCAGCTCTCTTTCAGCGGCTAGATGTTCCTTCAGTAGTATATATAGCCGCTATTGATCGAGGCAGATTTGGCCGAGGAGGAAAAGCAGTACTTGAGATTTTCACAGCAGACTGCTGAATAGCCCACGTGCGCGTCTCTGTGTTTGATTTGTGCGGAAGCTGTACGTCACGGTTGCGGGAAGGAGAAAGCGAGGTACTTTTGAGGCCAACTTCTGCTCCTTATAAACTTGTTTACACTGAAGCCTCAACGCCGAACGTCGTCAGATGTTAAAAAGCTCCAACAGGTGCTCCATTGTCTTTTCTGAATAACAAACCCATCAGTTTTATAGCAGTCCCTACACACTCAATCAATCCTAGCTAGTGGACTGACTTCCTGTAGGAGGCTACTACGTGCACACAGACTTGCTGGGGCTTTCTGTTTAGACTGCTGAGGGATGACTAATCGTCCATCTAAAGGGCTCAGGGATTGACTAAAAAATCCGGGAGAACAGCCAATATACTGCAGAAGCCAAGGTGAAGCGGTCCGCTTTCAGCGAGACTGCAGGTGGTCAATTATTGGGATTTTTTTTTTTTTTTTAATGAAGTATTTACAGTGTAGTAAAGGTAATGAAACACAACGAGCATTAACGGGGGATTGGGGGGGGTCACTACGTTATACGGGTGGTCGTGTCGTCAAATTCTTGAAATAATGAGCGGACTGAAATGGACGCGGATATTTGTGCAAATAGGAGTTGTGTTTTCTGTCCAGGAAGAGCCGCCACCATTAGCTGGTGTGGGAATAATTACTGTGATTATGTGTGAAACAGTGACCCAGCTGCAGCAGGTATGAGGCAAAAATCAGCAGCAGCGAGGGAGCTTTAATCACAGACAAAAGGGTCACCTGGCCTGTCAAAGCTTTTACCTGCAAAAATGAAAACTTTTTTTTTCAAAAAAAAAAAAAAAAAAAAAACATAAATGATGCCGCTTGATCACAAAAGTGACCCAAACAGGAAATACGCTGCAGTATCTATGACCGTAGAAAAGTTAAATTGTGTTTTTCCTGAATTTTTACTGTCAATTAAATCTCTTTTTTTGTCAATTGAACATAATGTGAAATTAGTTTTGTCAGAATAAACTACAATCACTGCCAGAAAATTGTCTGTATTGTAATTTTTTGGTTGTAGATATGAAATGAGAGAATAAAACTCAGCACCTCAAGTTCAATTATGTATAAGATTCTGCTATCCATGGGTTTACTTTTTACCAATTATCCATAGGCTGTGGAGGGTTAGCATACATCCGGATTTGTCATTTAACCAGCTGTATTAATTAAAAATAAAACTTTTGCATTATAGATGTATTTATTATGGTATTTTTTGATCTAATCAGCTGTCCAACAACAAAGCCCCTTCAGTTTATTATAACACCAGACCACAACAAGGAGTCACTGTTTAACTAAAAGACAATGAAATCAGCTGCTTTTTGCCATTTCACTTAACAGGTTGTAGCATCCAAATGTTTGGATACCCTCCCTAAAACATCTGACGAGAACTGAGCTTTTGGTTAAGAGTTACTAAGTTCACACATCTTAACCGGCTTGTTAGGAATATGGTTTATTTCCAGCGCTTGTTAGAAAAAAAATAGAATCAGATGCTTCAAACATCATCCCAACAGTCAGGATGATGCAGCTGCCAACCATGCTAAATATTTAATGAATTAATGTTCATAAAAGATGACAATAAGAAGACGAGGTCCAACAAGAAGCAAAGAGGTCAAGGCGAGGTCTGGAATATGGAGAAAAATCTGCTCCGAGTATTACCGAAAGGACAAATTAAACTACAACAGTTTGATATCGTTGTGGTGAAGAACTGTTCCACTGTGGAACCAAACCTGCAAGAAGATGACCTCAAAGAAGGAGTCAGAAGATAATCTTTCCCGCATCTACACTGATGATGAACATCTGTACGAGATGCATCATGATAAGGTTGAAAAAATTCATCTTTTGAGTTGCACATAAGCCGTGGTTTCCCTCTCAAGCTGTTAACGTGGTTGGAGTATTTTTATGGAACGTGGTAAAGGGAAATATTTCAAAGACAGAAGGAAATCCCAATAAATAATAAATTCTGAAAGCAATCATTACAACACAGAACAGCTGAACATGAAAAAAAGGATGGTTTCTACAACAAAATATAGACAATAAGCTCCACTCCAGATTCAAAGCTGAAAGTCTTGTTCTCACCGTTCCACTTAAATAAAAATCACCGATAATCATCAAAGCAGTGCATGATGGACAACACGGTTAAGATTTCTTGTTAAAGAAGCTCTGATATTTTTCACGTAGGATACTAGCGAATACTGACAGAAAATATCAAAGATGTAGCTTGTTTAGATTTATACCTTTTTTTTTCCTTTTCAAAATCAGGAAGAAGTTTTGATCCCTTCAGATCCCTTCAAAACTACAGAGTTAAAAAAAAAAAAAAAAAAAAAAGGACATTTTCTCCTGAAACTAAAGCTGAGCAGAAACACCAGGATTAACTCTTACAAGACCATCAGGTGACTCTAGTTGATGCTTCATTAAGAGGAGAAAAATCAAGTCAGGTTTGATCTAAAACTCTTGGGTAGTGCGAGGTTTAATCTTTCATTTTTACAAAAAGAAACGGCATTATATACCAGTGACGTGCGGTGAGGTTGATGCCTGGTGAGGCCCTGACTTCATCACAATCAGATTTACAAACATATGAACGCTACTGAGGATAAAAATCAACGGATAGCTGCACTTCACTTGCTAACTGTCCATCGGAGCGTGACGTCACTTCTTCTGCAGCCGAGGAGTCGTAATAAGACTCGCTGGGATCGCGACCGCCCCCTACCGTGAGGCAGGAGAACTGCATGCGTCACTTAGCGCCTCATCGCAGCAGTTTTATGATGGCTCAGCACAAGAAACACGTCACACCCATACGGTTGTTGACCAAAAAAAAAAAAAACACGGTACACCATATACATAAACTATGGAAATTTAGTTCATATAACAAAAGTGTTTGAACATTTTAATAGCGACATACAGAGAGACTGCAATTGGGTCTTACTGCATAGCATTCTGCTTATCACTGAATAAATATAACCATTTAATTAATTTTTTCATTATATATTCTTTTCTTTCCATGATGACGGGTGAGGCACGGCCTCTCCTGCCTCCCCTGACCGCACGTCACTGTTATATACGTATACAGAGTCCTTCAAAGATGTATCCTGTAGTACCTGGCCAGCGCCTGGACCTTGGCACCATGTCTCTCCTCCAACTCCACCAGCTTCTTGTTGAGCAGATCCGTTTCCTGCCTCAGGCCTGCCGAGTGCTCCATCTCACCATCCAGCAGACTACGAAGAGACCTTAAAAAAAAAAAAAACATGCACGAAGCAGAGCACATGCACGCCACGATGGTAAATAACACGTCACATTTATGTGATACCACTTCTCATTTACAAATATAATCCTCCAAGAAGCGTTGGCATTTCTGATTAAGTCATTTCCATAAACAACAGATTAGATAAATGTGGCTTTAATTGCAGAACTAACAGAGGACCTGAATCACAATTTAGCTCCGATATAAAAACACTTAATCAACTCAAATCTGTGACTCCATCATTTTTAATACCTTAACAGATAATTGTAGTTGATCAAGAAAATCTAAATACTACTTGGCAGAAGATTCCCATTAATTCAGATTAAAAGCATAATTTTTTATTTTTATTCCAATTATTAAAGGTTTGTACTTCATTTTTAGATGTTGGAAATATCTGAAGCCTTATTGCTAAAAATAAAATATATAAATAAATAAAACCTGGCAGAAAAAGTTTGTTTGCAGAAACGTACGTGTTTTGTTCCTCCAGCTCGTCCTTCCTGTTCATCATGGCGACGATGGCTTGTCTCAGCTCCACTGAAGAGGACAGAGACCAGGGTGAGACTCCCGCACCGCTTCAAACGCACATGTAGACGTGGTCACACGTTCAAACTGATATCAGACTGTTTTAAAACGCAGAAACAGACATCAGCAGTCCAAGGCTGCCAGATCCAAGTCACGCTTGTGTCCCGTCCTGGAGATGGACGGCTGAGAAGCTTTGTTGGGATTTTTTGGAGGTTTTTTTTCAGGTGACAGGAGATACAGAGAAAGATTTCCATCAAGGCTCATGAGGGGAGAAGGTTTAATCTCAACAATATAAAGTTTCCTGGTTCCTACTATTGTTTGTTTTGGAGAAACAAACAAATGCAAAAGAACATAACCTGAAGTACAGACAGCAAGGGTTTTTGTTTATGATCATCTAAAGTCTCTAGAAAAAGCAGCAATATAACTTCAAACAGTCATGAACTCCAAAACCTGTGTTTTGTTTTGTTTTTGTTTTTATTATTTCCAAATAGCTGAAAACCAAAGCCAGTTATAACGATGGTGTAATTAACATTAATCCAAGTACTTCCTAGCCAACATGGATAAAATAAGTTCTCCTACGTTCACTGATGCATGGGAGTGGGGTTTTTTTGTTTTTTTTTAATGATATGATTCTATTAAATCCTGTTTGACACTCCGCTATGATGAAACGCTGAGTGCTTCAGAAACTGCAATAAAGTCTGCAAAGTGTTTACTTTGTTCTCTGCTCGTCTTAGCGGGACATCATCAGCAGTTTGACTCCAAATTAAGCTTTTGACCTGACGCAAGACAAAACCTGCTCTGGGACCGCCGACGTTATTACAGCAGCTTCCTGAAGCAGAAGTTATCAAAAGGTCTCCAAGGGCAACCGCATCACTCTTGGTGACCACAAGCAACGTGGTCATCTTTTCTTCCAAAGTTATCATGACCCAGTTTTAAGTAGATTTTTAAACAATTGATTGAATAAAATGTCATTTAAAGTTTTCTGATATTTCATATTGTGAACTAGATTGAACTAGCCTCAAACTTTTTTTTTTTTTTTTTTTTTTTTTTGAAGCATCCTTTACATCTTGCTACTTCAGTTTAAAACTCTGCTTCCTCTTCAGACTTAAAGCATCAGTCAGCTGCTGGGTGGTGCTAATCTCCATCCTGATATAAGGACAGATCTGTGCCGGGCTGCGCGGCGGCTCGGTGACTCATCCCGCCACGGTTCCAGTTCGCCCCGGAGGTTCACGCCAAGGTTTCAGAGCCGCTCAACTAGTCTGGAACGAGGACTTCCCAAAAATAACAACCACGAGTCTCCGTCTTCCTGCTGGAGACCATTACTCCATTTTCATAATTACAGTAGGGTGTCGACGCCGCCGCCGATACAAGTAGGTCTGCGCCAGCCCCGAGCTAAGAGCCCGTTTGAGTCGGGGGGGTGATGAAAGGAGTAAAGAGGAAGTCTATTATCTCCACCTCTCCATCCCCCACATCACCCAGCCAGAAATAACCGTGACCTTTAGTCTGACCGTGCGTTCACAGCGGGCGCCGCCGCCGAGCCATTAGGGACTTCAGTTGTCCTCGCCGGGGAGCAAATTACTGCGCAAGTCTGCGGAAGTCCGTGCGTGGGCACGCATATGCATGCGCCGCAGCGCTCGCGTGGTTAAAAGCCACCTTTCAAGAGAAACGATCGAGTCTGCGAGCGTCCACGGCGCCGGTGCTCAAGGGGTCCAATAATAGGTGCATTAGTGGAGAGCCGGGCCGTGTAATCCAGGCGCCTCGTGAATCACAGACCTGTAGTGCTCCTCAATCAATAGGCTCCTTGGCAACGCATGCTGTCAAATCACTAAAGCAAGAGCTCACGCCGACTACTTCCTCCTCTCTCACGCCATTTAAACCCAAAGTTTCCTTCACCGTACAGCCTCAGAAATCTGGAAACAAGAACAGAAACCAATGCCATGTCCTATGAAAGACCGGAGAATAAACAGTTTAGCTCTCACAATCATGAATCTTGGGCGTCTTCAACATAATTGTGATTTTTTTATTTGGTGCCACCATGTCTCCAAGTCCCGTTTTTGACTCTTCGAATCTTTCATAGAAATTTGCAGGCTCAGCAGTTTTCCTCATGAGAGGAAGACTCAATCTTACATGCAAAAATCAGTGAAGCGTTCCTTTCATATTTACCTTCCTGGAGACCGGAGAGAAATGTTGTTTACCCTGCAGGTAAGACCAATGGAAATGATGTTTGACTTGCTTGTAGGAGAAATGCACGGTGAAAGTGTTCTTGTAAAAATCATATTCTTATCAATTTGTCATGTCTAAGTGCACTGCAGCTATTTCATCTTCTCTTCTTCCTTAGTGGTCTCCAAATCTTGGAGAATCCATGCTCTGGGTGCGGTGAGGACGTGAAACGGAGACGACGATGGGGAGGGGAAAGGGGGTGAGAAAAGTCAGGCGTTTTACTCAAAATGCAAACTCTATTTTAGGCGTGCCATGTGCTCGTCTTCTGAACCATGCGGGCATAGATAATGGTGTCTCTGCCTCCGTTTGGATGGATTTCTCCCTGTCTGATGCAAGAAGAGTGTGAAGAAAGGCTCTTTGCTCTTTAGCTCAGAGGCACCAAAATGAGATGTTCCAGCACAGTTACAGTGTTTCAGGCGGGACGAATCTTAACTAAGAACTTCTCGTCCTTTGGTCTACTTCCTCATGAAACCTTGTACAACAATATTTAGACCTCCACCTTTCTCTGTGTCCCTGTCAAACCGGGCTGCTGAAGCTGCTTGGTCTCAACTCTCTCGCTTTTAGACAGAACATCCAAAAGAGAATCAAACAGAACCCGTCTGAGATCCTCGTTCCTGCTCGGCTCCGGGCCTCTGAGAAGAACAGCAACGACTCGGCAGGCAGAGCCGGTCAGACATAAACAAGGCTCATAACAAGTTATTTTAATCTCCGTCCCCATACATGTCACAAATCTGATGTAAAAGTGAAAACTTTTTCATATTTTCACAAGCAGATTTCCTGGAGGAGAAGTAAATGAGCGTTGATCTACTGTAGATACAGTAATGTGCGCCGTCACTGGAACAACAGTGCCACCTAGTGGATCTTCTGATATAATGGAGAAAGCAATGGATCTCTGGCACAAGATTTCAGCCATGAGTTCGCTGCATCTGCAAAGCAAAACACTAACCGATTTCATTTTCTTTACTTCAATAATATTAGCAGCTCGTTTAATTAAATGATAATAATGTCTCTCTTTTTTTACGTTAGATTTTATCCAAAGCAACTTGCAAGCTTTTGCATTTCCCAATTCTTTTGAAACATATTTCGATATTTGGTAATTGTGACACTTTTTAAAATCTGTTGTGATGGGTAACCACGGAAACGGAAAGGTTAACCCCCACTGATTAAAGCTTTCCAACTGAGGGCTGAAATAAAACCTCAAAACCAGACAGGTTAATAAAAAAAATTTAAAAAAAAAAAAGAGGAGATTTTCAAGACGTAAAGCTTGAGCAAAACTGAGAGAAAGAAGGAGGACGTTTAAACCATTTTCTCCACTTTGACTGTCAGGAGGAATGTGAGATGCTTGGCAACTAAAATCGGTAAGCTTGGAGAGCTGATTAGGAAACAGCTGGAATATCAAGAATGTCGGTTGGTTTCCCACAGAGACGTGACTGCGGTCGAAGTAAAGGGAGAGTAACCGTGGAAATCCCACTGTCAGGAAACAGCTCTGAACCCACATACCGAACTCTTAGCTTTTAAGTTTCTGATCATCTATCAAGACAGTTAAACTGGGTTTTTACCTTCAACGACGCACGAGACAACATCAGCTCAGTTGTTGCTAGGCAGCAATCACAACATCCCAATTAAGTCAAGGTGATCCACTCTGGAAATTTCAACTTTTTTGGAAATTTCATCTTTTAAAATTCCAATTTTTTTTTTTTAAACGACAAAATCGACAGTTTTTAATGATTTTTCCTTCATACCACCACAAAAGTAACCAAACTCTGTACTTTCAGGTTTCATTTCAGAAGTTTCATCAATGAGGCTGAGATAAAGAGAAAACAAAACCGTCTTTTTGATGTTTTTTTTTTATTTTTTTATTTTTGGATGACAAATTGAAGCAGGTTATATTTTACAAAAAGGACAACTGCATGATCGTAACTGCAGACCTTTGCACTTAAATTTTATTAAATCATTCATAGATATTTTAAGACTCTATGTATTGCTGATTTTTTTTAAAGATGCATCTCCCTTCACATGTTGATGATGATGTCATCCGTGAAGTTGCACGTGCTTTATTGATTGGGCCTAATCAATAGAAGGGAAGTGATAGAGAAGAATTGATTGTTAATTTATCCATACTTTTTTATTTCCTTCATTCTTATTCTTAATTGCCGAGGCGGACTAACTGTTTCAGGTGACCTCCTCAGAACTGCGTGTTGTTTTTTTTTTTTTTTTTTACTCTCTCAGACTAGTTTCAGCTCGTGTCCCATCACTGACTTCTCTGTCACATTTTTGACAGAAGTTAGCCTGCTTTATTCATCCTTTCAAGGAAAAAACATCAACAAAACCATGTTTTCATCTCTTTAGTTCAGCCTCCTCTTCATCCATTTTTAAGCTTTTTTTTTTTCCTATAACAGGTTTCACAAAAATATCACATTTACCATGTAGGAAGAAGAGCCGTTTTAAGCAAAATACCTCCACTTCTAAGGGAAAAAACGAGTTTAGAAAACTGAATGAAGGCAAAGAAAATAAATATATTTCAGTGTCAAGTCGGTGGCGTGATCTCGGTTCAACACGGCAAACAAAGAGAAAGCATCTCCAAGGAGGAAACTGGGAATCTGGTGATCTCCAAGGGCTCCAGACTCCAGCCAGTCACTGGATGAGAAACTATCATTATATTTACAATTATGTCACGTTGTCCGAATACTTTTGAGCCTCTGAAAATGGAGCTATGTTACTTAAAATGGTTGGAATTCCCAAATGATAAATGCCATATTTTTGTGAAACCTCTTAAAAAAAAAAAAAAAAACTTCACTTTGATCCCATTTTGATCGTTTTATTTTAAATCGACTATTGGATGTGTATAAAAAGTAAAATCAAAAAACACTGCCAATGTCCAAATACTTTTGAACCTGATTAACTGAATATAGTATTCATTTTTTCAATTACTTATTTCCCCTGATAGAGAGATAGAGAGAGATAGATAGATAAGATAGATAAGATAGATAGATAAGATAGATAAGATAGATAAGATAGATAGATAAGATAGATAAGATAGATAAGATAGATAGATAAGATAGATAGATAGATAGATAGATAGATAGATAGATAGATAGATAGATAGATAGA
>JAOWBL010000681.1:3334-16995 GCA_028564865.1 Zenarchopterus dispar | reverse complement strand
AAAAATTATAAACTTGCATCATCAAGCGCCTATGATATAAACACCTCAAAATTTATTCGAAATGTACTGGCTTTCTGCATTAATTTCACATAAAATGTGATCTGATCCTCATCTAAATCATAATTATAAATACAAAATGTGCTTAAGCTGATAACACACAAACTAATATCATTTTGTGTCTTTAATGAACACACTCATTAACTTTCACAGTGCTGGAGGAAACAATAAGTAAAAAGGAGTAGGTAACTGGTCGAATTTTGGAAACAATTACTTCAAACAAGTGCTTTGAGTAGTTTTGGATCCGACTTGAACCTGGTCTGATCATTCCTCTTCCCAGACCTGCTTCAGCTCAGAAACATTTGCAGGGTGTCTGATGTGAACCGATCTCTTAAGGTCATTCCACAGCATCTTTATGGGGTTTGGGATCTGTGCTCTGACTGGGCTTCTCTAAAATGTGGATTTTCTTTTTCTAAAGTTATTGAGTGGTGGATTTACATCACTGCGTAGGGTCTTTGTCCTGCTCCCTCACACAGCTTCTGCTGGTGGACAGCCACCAGGCCATTGGTAAATTTGAAAATTTATTTCACGCCTTGAAGGAAGCCCATATTATAATGCTCTCTCCCCCATACTTCACCCTAGGAATGATGCTTTTAGAGTTGTTCCAATAGTCATGTCAGTATCGAAAATACTCACAGATATTGCCAAAAATGTATGTATCAAGATCAAAAACTACTTACATCTATCCACCATCCAATACCATCTTTAGTCATACAAACATAATCCCAATTCTTTATTCATGCTATAAAAGTCAGAACAGGAAGTTACTTGGTATTGCCTTGGAAATTCCTGGTTTTTGTTTCCAAGTGGAGACTCGGAAACACATGATTTGTTGGACTGAGCTAGTTCTCGAGCATTAGCATTATTTTGGGAATATCGCATATTTAAAGCTGGAAAACCTGACTGGGAAAACTAGTTTAGTCACTGTTGGTCATTGAAAATGTTTTTTTGTTTTGTTTTGTTTTTAAATGTTGGATTTCACCATGTAATTAAATATCTGGAGCCATGATACAGTTTTCCAGGTTGGAAATAAATGTCTGAAAGTGCTCTTTACTTAACAGATATTGTATTGTAACTTGTGATATTTGATTTAAAAAAGCGTAATTTGTTTTTTACAAGAACAAAAGTAAAAATAACACTGGTATTGGAACAGTACTCAGGTATCAGTATCAGAAAGAAAAAAATTGATATTTGAACATCTCTAGATGTTTTGATGTTAGCACATTGCCCAACCTATTCAACTTTTCCACCGAAATGTTCCAATTAGAGTTGAGAATTGCCAAGAAACTCTTTGGCAAACTTCCTGTGCACAGAACTGTTTTTTGTTTTTTTTTCTCCTTGAAAGCAAAGATCAAAGTAGCTCTAAACCACTCATCCCAACTCATTTCACTAACTGGACAACAGCTGCCAAACCAACTCCAACCAAATTTTGTTTAAGTCATTACTCTTCCAAGGGCATTGTGAATATTTGTTTGTGTTTAATATAAAGACGAGTGCAGTTATAATTGTACCTCATCAGCTTAAGCACATTACATTAACCCATCACAGTGACTTAGATGAAGATAAGATCCTATTTTGCAAAAGAAACCGAATTTCTGCATGAGCAAGTGATCAGGTTTCATATATATCTGAATAAGAAAACACAAATATCACAACAAATTAACACACAGACCCACATTGTTGTTCTAATATTGAATTGGTGTGCCAAAATACATCTGATATTTGAAAAACATCAGAAAGTGTGCATTGTTCAAGAAATCTGGCCAAGTTATGATATAATTAAATTCTTCCTTAAAGCTTAAAGGACAAGTCATTCTATGTGAAAGTACATTTCATTTCAAATAACCTGTAAAGGCATTTAAACCTGCAAGGATATGAAATAGGAAGGAAGTTGCTGCTGGAAGTTGTTATTTTTCAAAACAGCTAATAAAATAAGAAAATCCCATCTGTGCAGTCAAGATACGTTTCTGCTCATCTTAGAAGGATTACACTTTGATTTCATGATCGTGTTGAGGAAGGTTGGATACAGATAAAAAGGCGTGATTCACTGTCATCATGCCTTCAGTGTTTTAAAAATGTCATAGAAACAACTTAGTAATAATGTCTTTTATTAGAATAAAAAATGAGCATCCAGAAGTAGCTGGCTGGAACTTAAAGGGCAGTCACCAGTCAGTTTTATGGAAAGCAGCTTGTTGACAAATCTGCTGGCCCCGCCGAGCACATTTACATATCTAGATTTGATCGCAAAGCACACAGTACGGAAATAATGATGCTTATTGGTACCAGGTGTAAATGCAAGCTCCTGTTGATTTATTATTCAAATAATGAATCCAAAAACAGATGGCATAAGATTAATCATCTCTTAAATCCCCCTAAAATAAAAGAAAACATGCCAAAATTTTAAAAGGTGGATCATTTCTTTGACATGTCAGCGAGCAGAGGGCAGCTAAAAGACGGGTGTGTTTACGCTGAGGGCGGCCAGCACTGCGGGAAACCCGTTCCTCTCACCGGGAGGCTTCTCTTTAAATGTTAATACCAAAAATAATGTTTAATGGAGCTGTAAGGGCTTGTAAGGAAAGGCTGATGCATCTCATTTAAGTGCTGACTGAGAGAAATGCTTTGATGTTTTCTTCTTATCGCTTAAATGTCTGTTTAAAAATGGAAATCTTTTAAAAATCTTTACCCCACCTGCTACAGTCAATCCACCACGGCACAAGTCTTTGCGTGTGTGTGTGTGTGGGGGGGGGGGTTACGCTTAGCAACAGACCAGGAATATTCTTGGAAACATGTGGAGCGAGAGGAAGCAACTGGGCATGCTCAGATGTTCTCAACAGGTCGCTGAGCACAATGCTACAGGTACCTCCATCTCTGCATTTCCCTATGTGCTTATTTCTCCACCACCACCCCCACCCACTGCTCTTCCTTTTTAAGAATCCATTCAATTTTGTGCACCCTTAAAAAAAAAAAAAAAAAATTCCCTTTTACAACCCCACCCCCTCCAATATCTCTTACACACAGTCTCAGACATACGAACACACATTTATTGAAGGGGAGCATCAGCAGCTTGTATTCTCTCCCTGCATCTCTAAGGGGGCTGCCCTAATTCTTCTTGACAAGGGCTGGGAGAGCCAAGAGAACATCTCAGAGTGCTCACACACACACAGACACAGCAGCATGCACATGCATGCACTGGAATATGCCACGCCACTATCAATTTACACACACAGGCATTGGCAACGAAATACACGTCACTCATGCCCAACACACAGCGACGCAGCAGAGCTCGCGGCATTTTACCTTAATTGCCTTTGTCACTGCTTTCAGAGCAGTTTAGTCCGACTCGGCTAGTTTGCCCCATCCACACACGTCTTTAGCCTACGTATGAGTGTGACTGCTAAATAAAGACAAGGGTCAAACATTTAAATGCAAAACTGCATCCGCTGATGATGAGGGGCCACTGCTTGACAGACAGTGCGGGCGTTTTAAGCTCAGATCCTTCACCGATCAAGTGTCCTGATAGCAGGAAAGCAGAGGGGAGGATGATGGTTTCTTTTCTCTCCTCTACTGCAGCACTAACCTCTCCGCATCCTTGTTTTTCTCCATTACAGGAGCGCTGCGTCCTTCTCACAGCGTTATCAACAGGAGGCTGAGTGCATGTTTGTGCAAAGGAATACAGAGGCAAGCTTGGATGTGAGGACCAAAGGCCAGGGGCTCCTGGATGGGAGAGAGGGAGGATGACGGACAGGGACAGGGAGGGAGGGAGCATCCCTGGAGGAATCCAAGCAGCCTCTGCGCTATGTGACCAGGATGGAGATGACTTCATTAGGCTAGTCAGTTTCTCTGTTTTCCTCTACTGTACACTGTTGATATTGCTTCACCTGATGTCAAAAAAAAAAAAAAAACTTAACGGCAACCAGAGCTCAGTGTGCAACATCATCTCATGCTTTTTTGTGAGTCAGCACCAGAAGAATCCTTGATCAGATGGAGACAATTTCCCATCCAGATATCACGCCAAAAATGTCAAAAAAAAAAAAGAGAAAAAGAAAACCAAACCATGCTGGCAGAATCTGTTCGAGTTGTTTCATTTTACCTTTCTGTCCCGTAGGAGGCAATCAACATTTTTGTGAAAATAAAATGTCAGAGCACCAACCATGACCGTATTTTCCGTTTCTGTTTGTGTGTCTTGAGCTGGAAATGTCATCAGCTGTCTGACTGACGGGAGGGGGCAGAAAATGTGTATGAATGTGTGAGGGTTTACGTGCACACACAGAGTGTGTTATGCATGTGCGAGCCCTTATGTAGCCCTTCAGCTGAATTGATCTCTGAAGCTCTCTTCTATACATATCTGTAGATATTGATGTAATAATTCACTCTTTGAAAAGTACTCTCATGTAGCATTTCTTTTCCCCCAGTTTGACCCAGAGTTTAAAAAAAAAGGCTCCTTCATTTTCTGTGACTACCATACTTCACAAAAAATTAACACTTCACCCCTGAAAAGATCTCTAAATTTAAGACCTATGTTGATGTTTTAATCCAGTGTTTGTTTGTGTAAAAGCACAATAAAAATCATCTGATTAATACTGTGCAAATGCAACCTCAGATGAACACCACCCTTTATTTATTTAGAAGAAATTAAGCCAAAAAGGAAAAAAACATAATAATAGGAATAATACTACATACAACCTACTGTTTCCAGGTGATTTATAAAGATAAGCTGCATCCAGGTGCCACTAATTATCAGCTCTCGATGAGGTGAGCATCAGCAGGTGCAAAAATATATGTTCAAGAAGACCTTTTGGCAGTTCATGTAATGCCAAAAGGGCAAGACATAAGCAATAGAGAAAGAACTGTTGTTGCACATCAGTCTGGAAATTGTTCCAAAACCACTTTTATACAATTCAGGGTCCACCTTCTCCACCTTAAAGATTATTCACAGGTGGAAAACATTCAATACATTTGTCAACTTTCCCAGGGGTGGAAATCTCAGTAAATTACAGTGTAGTCTGAGCCTTGTTTTTTTTGGGAAAAGCTTACACTTTAACAAATGGTATGTGGTATAAAATAAATGATCTTATGCGAATTAAAGTTAAAATAAAAGATTAATCTGCACAAAAAAAAATTAACAAAAAATTACACTAATAAAAAGTTACTCTTAATTTATATTTCACTTTATTCCTTGTCTTTGATCTGTATCAGGGGGAAAGTGTAATATACTGTATAATAAACAGAAGAAACTGTTGTCTTTTCGATATAGCGGTATTTCCATTGCAAGTACAGAATAGCTCAGGGTAGCAATTTGTACAGCCTGTAAGGAAAAAAAAAATCAACCTGTGAAGAATCAAAAAAGTAAAATATTTAACTCAAAAAACAGTCTCACACTAAAATAAAAATAATCCTTCTGAGTACTTCAGTCGCAAAGTGAGCGTAAACTCAAACAACCTACCACAAGACAACCTTGCTCCTTTTTTGGGAACCAGCTAAATCTGAATACATATACATCCTTTAATCAACCCTTTCAGCTCTTTCAAGTACTGTGATGTCACAGATCACAGTGGAATTACCAGCTTCCCCATCTCAACAACACTTCACCTCATTCAAATGCAGAATATTCTGTACTTCTCAAGCTTTAGCCTTTATTTCAAGAGAGACACACCTGTGCAAAAACTGGGGTGGAGTTGAGATGAGACGTTGACTCCACCCCTTAAAACCAGCTGTTATAAAACACAGCTGTATAGGCAATGCATCTTCTGCATATTTTGACTATTGCAGATCACAGCCATTTGATCGAGAACTCTGTAAACTGAACCAATGTTTTATAAAAAGTGCAGAATATGTCTTTGTTCAGAAAACTGTGAATCAATTACAACTGGAAAACAAAATTGAAATTAGTCCATCTTTCGTGATTAATACTGCTGTATTTTTGGTCCTAACCTCCACAAAAGACAAGGCAGCAAATTACAAATCGTTTGGTTTGCAGCTGCTGATGTAAAAGGTGTGTATGTCCTTGGGTCAGTGTTTTATCTCCTGCCTTTTAAAGTAACACCACATCTGTCTAACCTTCAGCCTCAAGCCATCATGTACACTTATTACGCCTGCATTTACAGCTTCTGCTCTCTGTGTGTATGTGTGTAGCCCTTGACTTTTGCTAATGATGTCCTCTCTCCTTCCATCGTACCGTTGTCAATCTTCTCCCTGCCAGCACCCATACAGCTCCACCTAGGGAAGGTCGGCACTGTTGCCTTGTGTGGTTTGCGTGTCCCCTTTCCAAATGCATGTGTACAATTAAGCACATGTTTTATGACACAGTGAACATAATGCCATAAAGTAAACCACTTGCAGTGAGCGAACAACAGAAGAAGCTAGTTCTGTAACAATTCCCTCAGAGTGCATAAATCTGCACCGACTTGACTTGGAGAACCTGATTAAAGTTCAGCCTCCAGCCTATAGCGCGCATACTAAGACATGGAGAAGTACATTAATGCGCTCTGAAAGCATTCCCACTCAAAAACCAGAGCCAAAGCAAGACAGACAGGACAATGGCATCCATTCAAGGCAGCTCAAAGAGGGTCTCTTCAATATAGCTTTGTCTCGTTGATTGCCTGCACCACTGTGTTCTCATCCAAAATCATTTCAACTCCCCGCTGCTGCGAGCCACATGTAAACAGACAGAGGAAAGTTATTGGCTGCTGCGTCAGTGCACGCACATCCTTTTGAGCTTCTTGAAGGCATTGAACCATCGCGCAGCAGGCAACTCGGTCTTCTGCTCAAAGTGACGGTTGTCGGCAGCATCTTCAGAAAAGGAGAATTATAACTTGAACTCTGTGGGCACGAAAAGGTCAATGCAATCACCTCCCAGTGGCGGGCTGGGAGTGGGCGTCGTGACAACAGATAGCCCATCGGTCTCGACTTGGAGCGTTAAAAGGCGGAGATGAAGGATATCGGTTAACATCCCACTCTAAGAAGAAAATCTAAGGATGTGTGGTTCAGATTATCACAAGATTTTGATAGAGGGGAAGTAGCGGCAGATGTTTCTGCACAAGCAGACATTTGATTTGGCAACAGTAACAATAACGAGGGCTGGCTGGCTGACACGGCTGATTGAGTCGCTGAAATTGAACTTTGCTGCATTAACAGAATTTCTTTCGCCTGTGCTCTTCCTGCCGTGACAGGTCAAACGGTTTGTTAAGAAAGATGGGTGTCATTACTTGAATCAATACAATTGAGGGCGTGAAGTCTACAAGGGCCAACATATATAATCTAGAGGATGTGTCCCTCAAAAGCAATCACATCCTTGGGGGATAACCATGTTAGCGTTACTTTTTTTACTCTTACTTGTGATGAACAGTGCTCTAGGCATCAGCTCTGATTGATACTGGCTGCCTTTACCCTACTTTTCAGTGTAACTACAAAAACTGCAGTAAAGATGCCAATTTTTTTTTTTTTTGAAGGGATTTTTTTTTTGTTCTGAGCCACTACTGAATTATGTAAACAATAACTGTATTTAATATCAAATATTATCTAAATATCTCCCACACTGTTCAACTTTGAATCTTAAAGAAAACTTTGGAAAATAAAAATATCTGGTTGATGCACTCTAAATGGTCAAACATCTGTTACGTTTTTCGTCAAAAAGAGGACAAGACTTTCAACTTTCATTTCTTATAAAAAGTAAGGGGTAATGCACATAAATGAGGAAAATTGGGTTCATTTTGTTTGAAATTAACAAGTGTCAGAAAATCTTGGTGGTAATTCAGGTGAAGCAGCTAAAGTTTGCTGTTGTGACTTTTCTACTAAGACCACAAAAGTGGTTTTACATTGGTACAACTATTCACACACTAGCAGAAAATGGTCTTTGTTATGCACTCCAGTTGAGTATATTTCCAAAAATATGCCATTAGGAGCACAGCCAAAACTCTTTTGTTGTAAGTATGGGAAGTATTCAACAACAGACTGAAATAAAAAAAAACTCGACAAACCCACTGAGAAGTCTCCCTCTGGTTTTCTGACGAGTGCTTTTGAAGCCTCTTTTTCATCTTTCTTAACAATTTTGGCAGGAAATGACTCTACCAACCTTATCTTTTCATTCATTCTGATCAAGTCTGTCCATATATCCTTGTTTCAGGTGCCACAAACAAAACAACATCTGAAACAAATACTTGCAGAGCTGAAAAGAGGACTTGTGGCGGTGCTCCACTAGTCTTGTCCTGCTTGCTCGGTGACCGAGTAAGTGGTCTTGTTAGTCAACCTGAAGGGTCTTGAAACGGAGGTAGAAATAAAATGACAGCTAGCTTTTAGACACCATAGACTGTCAGTAGTGTATGACCCTTGAGGTAATTCAAGGAACTGCACATCGTGTTGCTTCATAGAAGAAAACCAGATGTTGCCATTTAGTTTTAATCCAACAACTCATAAAAACTGCATAAGGATGTGTATAACCCGGCCTAACACAACCTACATTCATCCACCCTACTTTTTAGTCTTTTTCTGGGACTGTGGCACAATAATTACCTTCATCTGTTTCAACCAATTCACTGTTTTCAAGAAAAACTTATTTTTTTCAATTTTTGCACTCTCACCAACTTGCATCAGCAATGAAGACAAATACCTTGAACAAAAGCTTATAATATTGAACAAAATGAGTAAAAGTTCATGGAAGAAGAAGGGTTAAGGTATTTTAGCCCCTTCATATCTGAACAGCTAAACTGAGCAGATCCCTCAGGTGAAATCTGAAAAAGAGCAAGCCTCGACTTCAGAGTCAGAAAAGCCCCCAAAACAGACATTTTTACTTCCATCCATTTGGAAGTGTATATTGAGTAGAAAATGACAGCCACAATGAGACATGAATTTGCAGTAAAAATTCTCAGCTGCAGGCCTACGACGTTTATTGCAACAGAAATGAAGCACAGCAGATGTGACATCCAATTTACCAGGCAGCCTCTGCAATCATGAACGGAAACCGTTGAAAAATGACAAAGGAGTTGTGTTTCTACAACGAATATATTTAGTACTGGAGACTCCAGAGACGGAAAGGTTAATTAAAGGAGAAATATGACATATTATTGATCGTTTTAGTGGGGAATTATTAATATAGATGTTCCATCTCAAATCCTAACACTGAAATAAATGTGATTAGTAAAAGGACAGTTAAAACTTAAGGTATGACACAAATTTATTTAAAGCCAACTTACAAGTGTGTTTTATCTATCACAATAATGCAACACATAAGATGAGATATACTTTATCGTCCCACAAATGGAAATTTTTCTTGGGGATGAGTCATGACTGATAACCAACATGGAGAAACTCAAAACAGACAGTGTACTTAGGACATCTAGCCCTTGGTTGTCATCAAGATGTGCACTTCAAGAGTTCAGCTTATCAAACAGAAATAAAAGTGTGATCCCAAAAGGGAAGAAAATTAACTTAGCATAGAAAATTTCTGGACGGTTTCCAGAAATTAACCCTTAAGATTGGTATGAATGATAAAAAGTCCATTTTCATTAAAGCTTATTCAAAAATGTATATTATGACATACATACATGTATAAATATAGTTAGCTTAACAAAATCTACCCTGAATAAATGGATATAAATACGCTTGATGAATAAATGAGCTCATTTCACTTCAGGATGAGAACTTTATAGGAGTATTGTACAGTACTGTGCCAAAGTCAGGCACTCCTAATTTTTCTTTTTTATTAAAAGTTTAATGACATTGACTTTTTTTTTCCCAGGATCTTTAAGATACAAATAGACAATACAACCTTGAACCTATGATGTCCTAATTAATGTCACTGCAAACATTTGCATCAGACAGTCTCCTGACAGGAGTCAAACTAAATACTGACTCTTGACTTTTAATAAATTGAGGTCAACTCACATCTTTTTTTTTAATGTGTCCAATGTCAATTCCTCATAAAAATGGGCAATAATTTAAATATGCTTATCAGTCACTGTGTTGGGTTGTGGAGGCAGCAGCCTACGCAAAGACACCCAGGCTTGTCTTTCCCCGGCCACCTCCTCCAGCTCCTCTGGGGGAATCCTGAGGCATCCCCAGGCCTGCACAGAGATATAATCTCGCCAGCTTGTCCTGGGTCTTCCACAGGGCCTCCTCCAGGTTGGACATGCCCAAAACACGTCCCAAGGGAGGCATCCAGATGCTTCACCAGATGCCTGAACCACCTTAACCGGCTCTTATCGATGTGGAGGAGCAGTGACTCTATTTTGAGTCCCTCCCGGATGACTGAGCTTCTCACTGTGAGGGAGAGCCCAGACACCCTACGGAGAAAACTCATTTCAGCTGCTTGTAACTGCAGCCTTTTTTTTTTTCCTGTCACTACCCACAGCTCATGACCATGGGTCACTGTTATTTCTGAAAAATAGCTGGATATGGTCATTTAAACTTTGATAAAAATAATATTTTACACAATACCATAAAAACGAAAGTACAATGTGAGTTAAAACACTCAGTTATGTAATACTATCTCTTTGTCAGACTTGCTTTGGTTGATAATGGCTCAAATGGTGAAAATACAAAAACAGCGCTTGGCATCAAGAAAGCTGCGGTGAATTACGTTCACATCCCTTCAGCAAATTGCGTTCGATTTGAAATAGTTCCATCAATCAGGTAAATACACACACACGCAAAAAAAAGAGTGCTCACAACCCCAGTGCTGTTAGGGCTGACGCTGCTTCTGCTGCTGGTTGTGTGGGCAACAAGGCCAGATGACAGACGGCCTGACTGACAGCAAGACAAACTTTCCTCTGGGTAGAAATTAAATCATGCCAGAGTACTGACAGATTAGCAGAGGGAGTAAGCTGCAAGGGTACCAGGAGCCAAAACAGTGACAATTTGTCTCTTTATTTCAGAGTTTTCCTAAGCGGCCTACTACTTAACCACAGTTCTACAGCCTGAACCCCACAGGTACCAATATTCTTTTTCCATATTCAACTGCCTTTGCTCCATGGCACAGGTGCAAAACATTCAGCAATAAATCATCAATATAACTAGCTGGGTGTGCAAAGTCAGTTCTTTTCCACAAATGAATTTTCCATCAGTTGTGGAGAGGCTAAGATATGTGGTAACAGGGCATCTCATGCAAAACCAACATAACAGGTTTATCCAGGTGCATCAGTTCCTGGATGCGAGCGGCATAAATGCAAAAGGGGAAACACCAGAAACAAAAGAGGGAGACAGGAATAAGACGTTCACCCTGCTACAATTATTTCTAAGTGGCAGTCTTTCTGTCATGTCAAACCGTTAATAAAAGCCTGCCAGCACATACTGACAAACATGATGTCAAGTGAACCTATTCAGAATTGGACAAAAAAAGAAAAAAACTGGGTTTCCATGAGGAAACAGAATACAATGGTGCTCCTCAAAGCCGATGAGCATATCATCACCTCAACCACCTAGTGACAAATGATTTGAATAATGGGTTAGATGCTTTCTGTCTGGAAAGCTTCCATTCGCAGAGCAGTCATCCAAAATGTGTGTGTGAATGCGATTCGTTCCAGCAGAAAAGAAACCCTGTCTCCTCATGCTCCAAGGAAGATTTAAATGTTAAAGGTTATATTGAAATTCAGAGTGGGCAATGCCTAAAACACTGAACTGCAGACTTAGTGTTTCAGTAAACTGTAGATTACCTAATCTAGTACATTTAGAAATTGGAAAAATATTGGAAGGAGAGATTGGTATATGCTACTCTCACACACAGAATTACCAAAAGCCTCGGGATCTCTTGTGCTTTGAAGCTGATACGATGACGCATTTTTTTGAGTGAATCCGTTGGGATCACATGAGTCGCCTCCGCCTTCAGGTCTGAATAAATATGACCTCATTTGGCATCTTTTCAGCTTTCTCAACTACAACTAAACTCAATAAGAATCTGGGAAATTTTGTATGGATTAAAAAAAAATGCTGAACTGACATCCACACAAAAAATCAACAATCATTAATAAACCTACCAGTTCATAATTACCTTGTTTTAAGTTACTATCAATATGGTGTGATGTATCAATAGTGATTACAAAAGGAAATGTTCTTATTCTTTCCATCACGTGGCGTTGCAGAGGGGAGACAGAAGACAGGACGTGATAGTCTGAGTTATTTACAGTCAAGAGTTACATCTGCTGAAGGTGCAGCGGTGCATAGACAGAAACAGTGGAGAATCACAGATGAGCCTACTGAAAAAAAAAATACAGTACCAATTCATCCATGTATCTAAACCCATTCATACACTAAAAGATAATATACACCTGTCCATACAGTGCTAGAAATGACATTGAGCCCAGTGGGGTTTCCCAGGTACCAACAGTCATTCTGCCTTCCACTCTAGCGCAGAGGTGTCCAACTTCATACTTTGAGTGCTGCTGTCCTGCATGTTCTAGATGTTTCCTTGCTTCAACGCACCTTATTCAAATAAGTGCATCATTAAAAGACGTGTGCCGACCTTGATGACAAGCTAGAGATGATCTGGTCATCTGAATCGACAGTGTTGAAACAGGGAGCCATGTAAAACATGCAGGACAGCAGCCCTCGAGAACCATAGTTGGTTAATGATGCCCTAGCAGCTCCCATGGTGCAGCACAGCCAGCTGTTGGCCACTGGTGAGGTTAGACACCCCTGAAGAGGCCCTGGAATGGTTGCAGGTGATGGTTGCTCATCCAGAGGCATCTACCCTCAGTAGCAGTTCTCAACCAAGAGAAAAGTTAGTTGCTATTGGCTGTTTACCTGAGCTTCAACCCCTACCAAAACCACAAGCCACAAGATCTACCAAAGCCAACTCAGAACCTATCACAGTGCTTTATTGGTACAATTAACAGTACAAACCATATGTTTAAAACATACATATATACATATTAAACATATATTGTACCTTCTTAGCTTTTAATTCACAGCTCAGATGTCAAACTAACCAAAAATGCCAAGTGCCAAGTCATGGCAGTTAACCATTAACACCAAACACTAAGATGAAGCCGTCACTCAACAACAACAACAAAAAAAAAAAAGTATGCTTAAATTTGTGAAGTTACATGATTTTTACATGATGGAGATAAAAAATTTTCCCCACTCCATTTGTCGTGAATGTGAAATCTAACTATGGAGACCAAAACCCACTGGTGTCGGGATTTTATAATTGAAATTACATCTTTCAAATGAAGATCATTCTGAATAAGAACACTGATCATATCATCGCTCTCTCTTTGAATAGCTTCTTCCACTTTGACCAAATGAAAAAAAAAGAAGAAAAAAAAGACTTAAGGGGTCAAAATCCTTAGAAGATATTTTTAGACAGAAATACCTTAAACAGCTCAAACAAGCCTGTGATTGATCAGTCATCTTGCCAAACATGCTCAATGGCTAATACTTAGATCAATACTAGGGGCTGTACAGTATGTCAAAACTGTATTGTCATTACAAGTATCAGTATTGCAAAAGATAGCCTGGACTCCAATGAATGGCAGTCTATTATCTTTCCAAGTACCACACATTCACACTCTGTCTTCAAAATATCTGGTCAATCAGATGGATTGTCACTGTCTGAGAGGCCAACCTGCAATTTAGATAATTGTGGCCGAGAAGCTTAAATACACGAAGATTGA
>JAOWBL010000680.1:2500-17007 GCA_028564865.1 Zenarchopterus dispar | reverse complement strand
TTATTTGAGTATGTTTATTACTTTGTTTTTGCATAATTAAGGTTATTTCTTATCTTTACCCAGAAGACCCCTTAAGAGATGTTATGAGCTGTGATTGAAGCCGTCGTGTTACTGACGAGCACATATTCTGTTACTTATTAGACCATAATAAAAGATGAGTAAGCTCTCCTTCCGTCATTTAGCGCAACAGAGCTTTAGTTTGCATGGAAAATCACCAGTCTTAGTATAAATGAGCTGGGTACACATTACAACACACGCTGCTAAACTACTAATGCGTCCGTGATGACCTGACCTTAAACAGTGTTGCTGACTAATGTGAAATGACTTTCTTTCCCCAGACGAACCTGCCCAGTTTGACCCGAATTTTAATGGACCCATAAAGAAAAGGTGCAACTTTCTCACTGTTTAAATGATGGACTAAATGATTTATGTTAATCCTCAAATCATCGTCCATTTAATTTTCATTTATTTTTCAATAAATGCAAAGCTCAGTCTACTAAACTGTTTTATTTTTTCCCCCCCACAGAGGTTGCACTGATGTGATCTGCTGTATTCTCTTTTTGGTCGTCATCCTCGGGTACATAGTGGTTGGAGTTTTAGGTGAGTGTAGTTATTATTGTATAATTCACCTTTTCCCCTTCTTGTTATATATGTAACTACAACTTCATAGTCCTTTTTGTAAAAGTAGAAACATTTAAACTAGTGTTCATCCCTTCTCTTATGTCTGCGCATTAATGAAAGTACAGCTAGTCAGTGATTGGTAAAAACTGAAATGGGAGAAACAATCTGAAGGACTTGAATAAAGGAGATGTTTCACCTCATTGAAAAAGCTTCACTTCTAAGTGACAGTTGTTGAGACATTCACACTTTTGAGTTATTCAAATTCTTCTCTAAAAAATTAGAAATTAAGACACATGAAAGACATAAAACAGCTTAAGGAACCAGGAAAAACAGTCCATCTTTGATTAAAAAAAAATAAAAAAATTTCAAAATAAGACACAGTTTACTCAGCATGAATGTTTTCTTGTTTTATCTGTGAATGAAGCATCCATTCATGATTTCCCTGTGAACTCCTGGACAGTAGCTCTTTATTGGCCTGTCATTAATTCATTGCAATAGTCAGGGCCGCCTGTCTTATCTAGAGTCAACAGAGCAGTGACTGCTATGCCCCAATTAATCACTCATCTCCTCTATTTGACTTGATCCAAGAGCACAGCTTGAGTGAAGTGGGCTTGCTGTGTTTAAGTGGAGAAATCTGCCGGCTAAAATGTCAAAAAAAGGGATTTATCCCTTTTTCAGATACATGTTTTATTTGTGTAATAGATGAGAGGCAGTGCTGATTTTCACCCCTTTGTTTCTTTTTTTTTTTTTTTAAAGCACTGGATTAACTGAAAGATGATACTTCTAGTACCAGGTGCTGTCAGGAGGACATGTGTAGATGTTTGATAACGGCACAATGTATAAAGCCTGATCTATGCCTCTGAGATGCACAGCCCCTCATACTTCTGTTATTGTTTGCGTCTCGCTGTAATTACACCACCGACCACTAGGTGGTAGCATACGGTGACTCGGACGACAGAATGGACCAAATGAAGTATATTTTACGCAAGTCGGAGCTAAAAAAGATTGAGCATCAGTCATTTTTACAGACATTGCAGAAAACTGTTGTTCTACCCAACTTGAAAAAGAAAAAATGGTGGCAAGAAATTCAAAAAAGAACAACAAATCAACTACGTAATCAGTCCAAAATTTTGGAGGAGAGGTTTGCGTCATGGTGTCACTGATTTGACTGAGAAGCATAAATTAGGCTTTTCTTTGTGATTTTTATGTCAAAGGGCATACTTTAAAGCCCATCTTGTTGCAGTACCTCCCCTGACCACATGGGGGCATATAGCTCTACTGTTTTTAGGTTAGACCTTGCCATTTTCTCTGGATGAAGAACGCATGTTTATTACACGCTGGGAAATGTAAAAGTAAGGCGTGAAGGGGCCTCCCCGGTGTCTGAAGCCGAGTTGAAGAGCAGGAAGACGACTTAGGAAGATGTTTTCCGTGTAATATAATATAAGATGCGTGGGCGTGTGGTATGATGGATAATCATTACATTGGTATGATGAAGTCATACCAATTGGGACTGCATGTCACTGAACATGTTACCCAACACCAACATTTATTTGCTTGGCCCACCTATACCTGTTGTTACTGTGATGAGATGTTTCCTTTTATTTTAAAAAAAAAAAAAGAAAAACTATACCTGGGAGATGTACAATGTACAAAGGAGAGATGACGGGCTAGAGTCAGGTATTAAACACGGGGTATCTCCCAATGTAAAGGGATTACTGGTTGCACTGTGTTAATGAGGAGCGGTGGGCCAGCATGTCGTGTAATACCGCTTTATCCCAGTAGAGGCATACTTCTACAGATGTCTCACACCAGGAGCTGAGATATGAACTTCCTTGTGATATACTGCCCTCATGAGGTCAGATGTGGTATTTGTACATAGGGTGGCTTTAAACTAAACTCCAATCCAAATAGTTGGTCATTAAAAATGAAGAATGTGTTTAAAAATAAAGATTTCACCAGCCATGTTGAACAGCTTTGTCTTTATCTGCTTAAAGTTTGTGTATTTAACACATCATGAGAGATTTTTATGAAAGCATGAAGGCCCATCCTGCAGTGCCCTCTGGTGGTTGATGTAAACTGCATCTTATAAATATAATAATTTTCAACATATCAAAAATCAAAGATAACTGGACTGTTTTTCCTGGTTCCTAATTCGTTTGTTGTTGCAAATTCTGACTTGATTAGATGCTTTTTATATGTTACTGCTTTCCTTTTAATCATATTTATTGTGTATTATTGTATCCAACTGAAAGTTTAGGGTGTTATCTGTTTTTTTTTTTTTTTAATCTAAAAACAGACCATTGAGTGTAATTCTTTTCTTTCACTGTTTTTAAACTTTTTAAAAAAAATTTTTTATTTTTTACCCTCTTGTTAGCGTGGCTCTATGGAGACCCCAGACATATCCTTTATCCAAGAAACTCAACTGGGTGGTTCTGTGGTACTGGACCAAATGAGTAATTCAATTCTTCTTCTTCTTTTTTCCTTAAAAGTAACGACATGCACCTGTTTTATTATATAACGGAAAACTAAAACTGATCTCTTCTTTAGGGGCCGACCCAACTTGTTCTACATTGATGTTATTAAATGTGCCGCATCTGTTAACATAATGGCAACGGCTCTCAACGGTTTTCAGTGTCCGACCACACAGGTAAAGAAGGCTTCTGGAGGTTGTTTTTTTTTTTTCTTTTTCTGACTCTCTTGTATTATTTACTTGTCCCAGAAGTGATGGTCTTGTTCATGCCCTCCAGGTGTGCGTAGAGCAATGTCCCTCTGATTTCTGGGCTGTGGGAATACAGGACTATCTTAGAAAGCCAGCAGATGTTTTTGATCAAAAGCCGTGTGCGCCGTCTTTAAACCTTCAAACTACTAACCTGGTAAGCTTACAGCTGTTTTGATGTCTTTTTTTTTTTTTTCTTGGAAAAGTAAGCAAATCTCATTTCAAATGGTGATGTGTTGGTCATAATTTAATGTCTTTTTTCAGACCGTGAAAGAGATTGTGGACAAGGAGCTGTGTCCTTTCTTCTACACTCCTACAACCTCGGGTTGGTGAACAATTTAACTTTAATTTACATTTGATGGTGAAATACTATACAAGTCTTAGGTACACTTATTCCTTTATCAAAGTAAAAAAAAAAAAATACAGTGATAAAAGGTGTAGACCCATTAAAATGGTTGGCAGATTACCTGCCATTGTTTAAATTTCTTATTAATCTTTTTTTTTTTTTTTTCAGCATCAGATATAGAAATCACTAACTTATTGGCTTCTAGATGACGTACTCAAAGTAAAATAACGCAATTTTCAGATCAAAACAGCTCTCTAAGCAAAAGTCGGTGTTCAGTGTGACATCCTTAGCATCAAGGACATATTTTAATCTTTTTAAAGAGACTCAGTCATACAAATGTTTGCTGTTATATTAATGAGGATTCAACTCTATATTTAGGCTTCACCCAGCCAGATCCCAGTTATTTCTTTTCTAGAATAAACACGATTGTTAATAAATGGTTCATAAAACACGACTAAGACTTTTACGGCGGGCGTGCGTGTGAAAACAGCTGCTGTTTAATGTTGGTCGCTGTGCTGAGAAGTTTAAATGTGGGTGTTTTCTCTGCTCCCAGTGTTGGGGAGATGCTTGCCTGATGTCTCAGCACTGGCTCAGATCCCTCCAAGCTTTTCCAACATTCCAGGTTTATCCTCTTCAGTCAACGACACGGTCGGCCTCATCCAGAACGGTACCGGGTAAGAGTCCGACTCCCGAGCATCATTTCACAGTTAACCACGTTTGTGAGTGGTTAATTCGTCCTAACTGCTCCGTCTCTTTCTCCTTCTCATCACCAGCTCACGGTCAGTGAGTTTGCTTTTTTTTTTCTTTTTTTTTTTTAAATCTCAGTGTTGCACATCAGCTTTACATGTCACAAAGAAACCTGCGGCGTAATGCGTAGTTTTCTTAGTTTGCTTGTCTGAGCTGATTGTCCAGGGTTGCTTCCCATGTCTTAGCTTGTCCTGCTTTCAGTGTCTTTTTTTAGAGATGTAGTGGGCAAAAGAACGTTTTAATTTAAAAAAAAAAATTTTCTCTTAGTTGTTTTATCATTTTACTAAGCATCATTTTGAATCTTTTACCACTACATCACTAGTACAAGATGCTTTATAGAAATATGTAGACGCTTCTTAACCATCTTAACTTAGATTTTTTTTAAATTTTTTGGTACTCTGAAAACAAAATACCACCAGCAGCAAACATGTCTTTTTCTTTTGACTTGGTTAGGGACATTGTGAACGGTTTTAATGCCAAGGACATCGGGATTCGGATCTTTGAGGATTTCGCATCAGCATGGCCTTGGATCCTCCTGTGAGTTGTCTTTCTGTGGCCCATTTATTCACCTCGACCCTGAGTTACCCCGAGTGGACTGAACTCCATCCAGGTGTCACAGTCGAATATGATCAGATAAATCCCTGACATGCATCTGTTAAAAATTTACTTTTGGAAAATAACAAAAAGAGGGGAAAAGTAAAACCCGGTTTGGGGATCTGAAGTAAATACCAAGATTCTGATGATACATGTGGTCTGGTTTTGGTTTGAAAAGATGTCATTCAGTGGGATAGGCAAATTTTCAGGGACTCGTCTTACTTTCATTCATTCATCACTTTTCACAATTATAGCTATAAAGAGCTTCTCTCTCTCTGTCTCTCTCTCACTGTCTCTCTCTCTTTCTCTGTCTCTCTCTCTCTCTCTCTGTTACTATGTCTCTCTCTCTTTCTCTGTCTCTCTCTGTCACTCTGTCTCTCTCTTTCTCTGTCTCTCTGTCACTCTGTCTCTCTCTCTTTGTCTCTCTCTGTCAGTTTGTCTCTCTCTCTCTGTTACTATGTCTCTCTCTCTTTCTCTGTCTCTCTGTCACTCTGTCTCTCTCTCTTTCTCTCTCTCTGTCACTCTGTCTCTCTCTCTTTCTCTGTCTCTCTCTCTCTCTCTCTCTGTCAGTTTGTCTCTCTCTCTCCCTCTCTCTCTCTCCTTGTCAGTCTGTCTTTCTTTCTGTCTCTCTCTCAGTTTCTCTCTCTCTCTTTCTCTGTCTCTCTGTGTCTTTGTCTGTCTCTCTCCCTTTGTCTCTCTCTCTCTGTCAGTCTGTCTTTCTTTCTGTCTCTCTCTCTCTCTTTCTCTCTGTCACTGTCTCTCTCTCTCTTTCGGTCTCTCTCTGTCTCTCTGTCTTTCTCTGTCTGTCTCTCTCCCTTTGTCTCTCTCTCTATCTCTCTCTCGCTGTCTCTCCCTTTCTGTCTCTCTCTGTCTATATCTCTTCGTCTCTCTGTCTCTTTCCTTCCTTCCTTCCTTCCTTCCTTCCTTCCTTCCTTCCTTCCTTCCTTCCTTCCTTCCTCCCTCCCTCCAAAACACAGATTCATTTCGGGTTTGAGCAGGACTAACTAGATAATATCTCCGAGGAGCTGCACACAGACATCCTCCATTTCTTACAATTAAACATTTACGCTACAGTCGTTTGTCTTTTTTTGTAATGTCCCGTCCTCCGTCCTGTCCTCCGTCTCTCTGGTCTCAGTGGTCTTCTGATCGCCATGGTGGTCAGTATGTTGTTCCTGCTGCTGCTGAGGTTCACGGCTCCAGTCATGGTGTGGGTGCTCATCATAGGACTCCTGGGCGCCGGCGCGTACGGTAAACACTCGCCTGGATTTAATTCTGCATCAGGACATTTTGGATTCATCTGTTTTTACCGTCACTTTTGTTTCTGTTCCAGGAATATGGCACTGCTACTGGGAGTACGATAACTACAAACAAACAAATGCTTCTATCAATAATGTCGGTGTCACCACCAACTTCAAGGTTTATCTGCAAGTCCACGAGACCTGGCTGGCTTTCTGTGAGTCTGACTCGAATATATTTGACATGACCTGACTTTGTTCTGTTTTTAAGTTTACAGATGCTGAATTTTGGTCGTTTAGACTCTTACTGCCACCCAGCTGCGAAGACGGTGCATTTAAATTTGATAAGTTCAGCAAGACCAGCTTTTATAATCTTATTCTCCACTACCTCCTTTAACAGGATTTGTGGAGAATTAGTCACGCTTTTATTCGTTTAGATTTTTAGTAAATTGCTCTTGACCGGGGGGGGGGGGGGATGACATCACTCCAGTATGAGCCTGTTCACACTGGTTTCCTGTCCACTCCAGAAACCATTTTAAGATTGTATAACCCAGATTTTCAGGTGTCTCCAGACCATAGGACCATGCTGTCTCAGTAAACATTTGAGGGCTCAGACTCCAGCTAGACTACTGAGGTCCATGAACCAGTTAGTCTGGATGTTCCCAGATCCAGAAAAACAGGGGACGCAGCGTTTCCGGTGGCAACGAGCAGTTTAACTTTTAATATTGGAGCTGCAAACACCCTTGATCATCTAAAAAACCCTCCTGAAAATTTGTTTTTCCTCTAGCGTTTCTCTCTCTTTCTTTGTCTGTCTTTCTCTCTCTCTTTCTGTCTGTGTGTCTGTCTGTCCTTCTCTCCCTCTGTCTCTGTCTGTCTGTCTTTCTCTCTTTCTTTCTGTCTTTGTCTGTCTCTCTCTCTCTTGCTCTCTCTCTCTCTTTCTGTCTCTCTCCAACTGAGCAAAATGTGTTGTTATTCATTTGAACTATTTATCTGAGTCTTTTATTAATATTATTATTATTATTATTACATCATGTTGTTTTGTTCTTCGTCTGGTATTTACGTTGACATTGTTTTGTTTAATCGGTGAGGTTTGTGCAGCGTTCTGGTCAGCTCTGGTCGTTTATATAAATAAACTTTGACTAGACTTGACATGTTGGAAAGGTACTGACATTTAAAAATGGATGCAGTAAAAACCACCGGTACCATTAAATAACCACGGCTCATATTAATAATAATAATAATTATTATTATTATTATTATTATTATATTAGGACACTCTGTGATTAGTGGGGCTTTAACAATGGTCTTTATACTTTCAACAGAATAAAAATATCCAAGTGGTGAGCTTGTAAAGAGTGTTTTGATGCTTTGAGAACATGTTTCCCTTCTTAAATTTTTTATTTTTTTAGTAATAATCATATCTGTGGCGGAGGCGATCATCCTTCTGACCATCATCTTTCTCCGGACCAGAATCCTCATAGCCATCGCTCTTATTCAGGAGTCCAGCAAGTGAGTTAAAGCTGACCAATAAAACGGGATCCACGGCATGAAGTTCACCAGTTTGTGCCAGTACCAGTACCAGTTTGTCTAGAAATTTTGGGTCGTATCTCGCCGTCGCCAGAACCTCATGATGTGTGTGTTCATACTCTGCAGAGCCATTAGTCACATGATGTCTGCTTTGCTGTACCCTCTGGTGACCTTCGTCCTCCTGCTGGTCTGTGTCGCCTACTGGAGCGCCACTGCCATGTATCCTTTTATTAGCATTTATTATCACTTTTTAGCATTCATTAACTTCTGCAACGCCAGACTTCCAGTTCTCCTCCTAAACGGATGTTTGTAGATATTTAGCTACTTCAGGGACCCCGGTCTACAAAGTGGTGGCTCTCAACTCCTCTGAAAGTGGCTGTGAGGGTGTTAATGGCTTGGCCATCTGTGATCCGCAGGTAAGTGAGCAGAAAATGAGCCTGATGTGGAATAAGGTGAATAAATTAGATTAGCTTTAATTAGCTGAAGAAGATGAGTTTTTTTTTTTGGTTTTTTTTAGACACAGCTAGACTGTTAATGTTAAGTTGCTTTAAAAGTCATTTGCTGAACATCAGGTTTGTTATTCTAGTATTTTTAATAAACTTCCTTCCATCTTGCCTCCTCAGAACTTCAGCGCTTCAGATTACCCAACATGCACCTCGGCCAGATGCATCTTCATCAATTACAACGAAGAGGGTCTTTTCCAGAAGAACCTTTTCAACCTGCAGATCTACAACGCCGTTGCTTTCCTCTGGTGCGCCAACTTTGTCATTGCCTTGGGGCAGTGCACGCTGGCGGGGGCCTTCGCCTCCTACTACTGGGCCTTCACCAAACCAGATGACATCCCCACCTTTCCTGTGTGCAGCAGCTTTATGCGTTCACTCAGGTAAACTTTAATTATAAATAAAAAAATATCTGATACGTATGTACCAAATGTATCAATGAAGCAGAAAATCTAAACTTCTGAACTGTGTTTTCTACTGTGTTTCAAGCTGCTTGCTGTTATGATTAAAATGAAGGTGATTTTATATTAAATGTTTAATTTGGAAGTTAAACTCTGTAGTGAAATATTCACGGAACTGCAGTTCCCACTTTGTCCTCCAGAGGGCGCTCTATGTCTGCACAGTAATTTTAGGAGGTGGCGTTTAAAAGCCACACAAATGTCTAGTTACAAATCAAAGAATTTTCTTTTCTTTTTCTGTAACTTTCATCCTTGTAATCTGTTAGGTTTAATGCTTGTTTGTGTGTAATTTTAGGTATCACGTTGGCTCCTTAGCGTTTGGTGCTTTAATCCTGACGCTGGTGCAGATAGTGAGGATTCTGCTGGAGTACATTGACCACAAAACACGATGTAAGGCTGATAAAGTTCATCCCACTTGTATGATATCCAAAGGAGAGGGGAAAAGGGGAAATAAAACTGTCAAAATGTCCTCAAAGTTGAATTACTTTAATATGTAATTAAACTTCAATTTTCCCAAATGTGTGTGTTTTAACTAAAGAATAAAAATCTTGCAATCTTGCAGGTTTTACGATAACCCATGTTTTATTTTTGCTTTCTCGTTTCCAGCGGCACAAAATGCAGTTGCACGTTTCATATTGTGCTGCATGAAGTGCTGTTTGTGGTGTCTGGAGAAATTTATCAAGTTCCTCAACCGCAACGCTTACATCATGGTGAGCAGGACGAAATACTCGCCAGGATTTTTGGTTAAATAATTGTAAACATTTGCCTAAATGCTAGCGCAACTTCCACAACGGTCATTTCATAACTCTGATGTTCAGTGTTGGTTTTTTTTTGTTTGTTTGTTTTTTCAGGTGGCCATTTATGGGACAAACTTCTGCGTTTCAGCCAAAAATGCTTTCCAGCTGCTCATGAGGAATATAATAAGGTTTTGGGGTTTTTTTTCTTGCAATCTCATGTATCTTATACTGGAAAAAGTCTTGACCTGTGCACAGCATGAGCATATCATATTTGCATGTGTTTGAGATGCTCGTTTCTGACTCGCAGAGTTGTGGTGCTGGATAAAGTGACGGACCTGCTGCTGTTCTTCGGGAAGCTTCTGGTGGTTGGAGGTGTAGGTGAGGATTACACCACCAGCTGATCTGTTTTTAGAATAAATATGCAGCTTTTCAGCACTTTGTTCTGATATGAAGCACGTAGAAATAACAATAATCACGACTCAGCAAATTATTAGTTGAGCAACAGTTAGTGGATTTTTCCTGAGTGTACAAATGAAGAGAGAGTGAGGGCAAGATGGAAAGAGTATTTTAAAGAATGGAAGAGTTAAAAAAAATATAGAGGAAAAAGGTAAATTAAGTGCAGAGAATCGGTAAGAATGAAGTTAGAGCAGGTGTGAAGAAGTACAGGGAATATCAGGAGTTGCACTGGGTTTTTTTTGTAGATTATTATTATTTTAGGAACTCTGGAGCGGTAGAAAATTATGGTCGTGGTACGAGACAAGTTTGAGTGCAGCGTGACGGTGGTGAGGCGTTTTGTAGGAGTAACGGAGGGGTTTCAGGTGGAAGCGGGACTGCAGCGAGGATCGATCCTGACCTGCTTGTTGCCATGGTGATGGGTTGACGGATGAGTTCAGACAGAATATTGACAAGGGTGTTTGTGGACAACACTGCAAACAGGTGGTAGAAAACCTGGAGAGGTAGGGAGAAGTGCTAAAGAGGAGAGGAATGAAGGTGAAGTGTGTATATCACAAAACACACTAATCTATATCAAGTATAAATTATTGCACAACTAATTAGTTTAATTGGGTTATTAAACTATCATCTGAAAACACTGGAAAAAGAGAAAAAAAAATGCAAATCTTAAAAACAACAAAGCCTGGCCACTATTCCTGCATTAAGACTGCAGCCAGAGTTTTGGTCCTTTTACTCCAGCAGACAAAAAGGCCGTTTGGTGAGGAAGATGAGTCCACTTTCCTTCATAGTGAAACAACAAACCAAAACAGAAAACCATTCACAAAGTTCCCTGGATATGCCAACAAAGCATTTTAGATGTAATTTCAGTGATGAAAAACGAAGTAAAACAGAGGAGGGAAGTATGTTTTTAATGACTTTCACCAACTCTGGTTCAGAAAATGTCTTTTTCTTCTTCAGGTGTTCTGGCCTTCTTCTTCTTCTCTGGACGAATTGTACTTCCAGGCAACACGTTTCGCTCCGAAACCCTCAACTACTACTGGATGCCGATTATTGTAAGTTGGTCTTTACATTTTGTATATATTGATTTTTTTTTTTTTTTTAAACCTAACTCTCTTCTTGTAGACGGTGGCTTTTGGCAGCTACCTCATAGCTCACGGGTTCTTCAGCGTGTACAACATGTGTGTCGACACGCTCTTCCTCTGCTTCTGTGAGTAAACGTTTAAACTCCACTAATTTACTTCCAAATTCCACCGTGAACTATCCTCCGTGGACTGTGGCACATTTAAACGCTCTGGGTGTCCCTCTCACAGTGGAGGACCTGGAGCGTCATGACGGGTCGCCGCAGAAGCCGTACTTTATGTCCAAAAACCTCATGAAGATCCTCAACAAATCCAACAAAGCACCAAAGAAGGGTAAAGGGAAGGACTGATGTTCCTTTAAGAAGAAAAAAACAAAAAAACCCTCCAGGTTTTCAGGACGTCTTTTGTTATTGTAGCTTTTTACTCTTTTACTAGCACTCTATTTTACACGTTTACTGAAACTGATTTGCTAATTTTGCACATTTTGATTATTTTTATATTTTTGCATTTGTAGGATATTTGACTGTGCACGTGAAACGTGTGACTGCAGATGATGTGAAATCTTATGTTGAAAAGAGAATAGTTGACACATTTCCTCGTTTAAAAAGAAAAAATTTGGCTATATTCATTGTTTTAACTGTGTAAATACTTTCTCAGCAGGTGTTTTTAAACTGACACAAGATGTGATTTCATATATTTCCATTTCCTGCAACGTATTCTTAGAAACTTGTAAAAATGATTTTAATAAAAAAGAAAATTGCAAAGATTGTTTTGATAATTGTAAACTTTTAAATATGACACAAGCCCATATCTAATGTACCTTTTTCTCATCAAGATTTTCAACCCTTTGAATGAAGTGGCGAGACACTTTGATAAGATTATTAAAGTTGTTGCATAAAGCTGAGTTTGGGATCATTTTAATCTTAAGAATCTACGTTTTAGTATTTAAAATGCATAAACCCATCCACTGCTACATACTTGTACTCTAAATAAGTCTAGTCATATATCCTCTTTTAGACTTTAAAAAAAAAAAAAAAAATTTTCTACGCTGCTCTGGAAAGGGAGCTTTTAAAGTTTCCTGCTGCTAAAGCGGTCACTTTTTTTGACATCTGTCATACATGTAAGGGCTTGAACTCAGATCCAGACTCGTTGAAGTAGACCGAGATCAGGATGGGAGAGAAAGGAGAGGATGTTTAAACAGTTTCTGTCAAACAAAAACGCTGAAGTGTGGAGTCGAGAACACAGTTGGACTGGTAGAAATGCAGTATTGTGTGTTTTTTGGTTGGAAGAGCATGTTCAGCAGCTGGAGTAAAAGGAGGGATGGTGATGATGCTGCACCCTGGATGTGAACTGTCATGCAGCGCATGACGGAGCTGGGGATCCATCCTGGAGCCCCCTCCCAGATGCAAGATGACGATTTCCTGTCAGATGTCATGAAAACATTTCAATGATGACACAAAACACACAATGTTTTCCTGAAGTTTTAATCTCCTTTGACCATTTGGTTTACCACAATATCTCAAAGTTTAGACTGTCAAAAGGCCCACAAGTTGTGACGGTCGCTCGTGGAAGCGTCACTTTAGCCCCTTAATACAAAGTGTAGCTACAACAGACGAGTAAGCAGGACGCCACGCTCATCCCACAGACAACCTCGAGTATCATCTCCGACCCTGGTGTGAACATTAAAGACCCGACTCCTTAGAGGTGAACTCCGGCTGCTTTAAGTATCCGAAGGACAGTTAGTGTTTGTGGGAGGAAGTTGAGCCTGTTCGGGTTGCTAAGGCAACAGCATCAGGTCGCTTGAATTATTGCTGGCTGGTTGAAACGATGGAAATGCATCGCGGGTTGGATGTTAATCCAGCAGAGTGGTGGCTTGCGCGGTAGAAGTGGATCTGAACCTAGAATCATCTTCATTCACATTAGTAGGGAACGTGGACTTTCTGGGGCTTGTTTGGGAGCTCGGAAAAACCAAGAGTCAGGTCTTTTTTTTCTTCGTTTGCAAAAGAATCTTGTCCTCTCTCACTCCCTACAACCCAGTCGGAAAGACATAAAAACACAATTTACAATATTCATATGTACAAATATATAAAGTATCCACGCACTCAATCAAACACGGACACAAACAACTGTGGCTGTGATGACGTGGGTTCGGGGGGAGCCACAGTTCGGAGGACCGTCACCTAAATCCTGAAAAATGGTTTGAGACATCTCCAAGACAGCATTTTATGTCCCGCCTGTCGACACCTGTTAGTACGCGTTTACAGACTGAAAATGGCCTCGTAATCTCACACCTGCTTGATTTCCTGCGTTGATCGGCAGAAGAAACGACGTGAATAAAAGCCGCACGCTCCAACGTCAAAGACTACTCGTCCTCTAATGACTTCACAGTGTGATGGCAGTTTTTTTTTTTTTTTTTTGTTAAGACAAATGTACAGCGAATGCGTCCGCCTGCGCCAGTTTCCCGTCGACCGCCCTCGGAGCCCGACTCGCATGATGACTGTAAACAGGAGCGTAGTTACACGTGGCCTTTGACCTTCCGGAGAAACGAACGGACAAACGTCTGCTGCAGCAGCCACTACGTCAAACACCTCACCGTCTACACTGATTCCACTCTACTTACACTTCCTGCAAAGAGTCCCCCACCCCACCCCACACCCCACTACGTCTGGGGATTAAACTCCTTCAAGAGGGAGGGGTGTGAAAAATCAAAACAGAGTTGGTCACCTCCCACCTCTCGTCTACAGATAAGAAAAAAAACAAACAAATGACATAACTTCACCCTGATCACGTAATACTGTCTCTGAACACCAACAGTGAGTCACCTCCACCTCCACGTCTCCGTGTGCAGACATCTACGACAGGTGTGTGCAGGGAGGAAGGGCTAACACCACTCATTTTGGGATTCGCACTACTTTGTAGTGAGTGTCTTTTGCATAAAGAAATTTGACCACAGCAGGTGTGTGTGTGTGTGTGTGTGTGTGTGTGTGTGAGAGATCTGATTTTGCGAGGAGAAAACCTGTAATTCTTGTTTAAGGATCAAACACAACGCTCCGCGTTCTCCCGGGTTACATATTTTAAGATGTGCGTCTGTGGCTTTAGTTAAGTATGCAGAGTTTTTTTTTTGTTGTTGTTGTTGTTGTTTGTTTGTTTTCGTTTTCTTGCGCTCCTCTTCCCAGCCGTCGATCCTCTCCGGCACGCGTCCTCCCGGTCTCCGTCACACGCTCAGCAGCCAGAAGAAGAAGAAGATGGCCACGAACAGGAAGAGGGAGTCCTGCCAGTTGTTATTGCCGTTGTTCATGTTACCGTTACCTTGGTGATCACCTGGATAGTGGTCTGATGATACAGGCGATAAGGGCTGTTAAAATGAACCTTTCTGGGATTATGGGTGGGTTTTTTTCCCACGCGTTTACCTGCTCTGTGAAAGGGGTCGTTTGTGTTGAAGACTGTGGTGAAAAAGCCGAAGGGGAACGCACCGATGCCGAAAGACATGTGAA
>JAOWBL010000679.1:0-17008 GCA_028564865.1 Zenarchopterus dispar | reverse complement strand
TGGGCACAATAGCAATTCAGCTCGCTGTGAGCACAACAAGATCAGGCTGTTAGAGGAGGACACAAGGGAAAGTGTGTTTGTGTGTGTGTGTGTGTGTGTGTGTGTATGTGTGTGTGTTTGAGTGAGTATGTAAGGGGTGGGGGGCTTATTAACAAACAGAATTGGAAAAGACAGGACTGCACACACACAACCATGCAGACACTGAATACACATGTGAACAATGTTTACCAGAGTGTGATAAGAACTAGGGGATCATGCATCTACTCAGTAGGCTTCTTAGTTAATCCTCCCTTTAAGCAAACACTAACGCACATGCATACACACACACAAACACACAATTTATGCAACTATCCTCATCATGACTTAAGGACTTACACTCACTCTACACAGTCAAACTCAAACCCTAACCTCACACCTTAGCTCTAATGTCTTTTTCACATGATGCAGTTTTAAGGTCTGACCAGTTGCAGAACTTGCCATCTGGTTACACAACTGTCGATACATCACTGAGCCATTACTGAGAGCTGACGGCTAAAGCTGAAGCCAGTGTGTGTCTCCCCATGAGAGTGACAGCCACTCAGAGAGCAAGGCAGGAGGTGAGGTCACCAAGAGGAAGGGAAATCCATGAAGCAAGGGAGAGAAGCTGTAAACCTTCAATTACACATGATGAAGCAGGCAATTGCTGCTTCATCACCAAGACTTTTCTGCTCACCTCCACCTCGCTCTGTAGCACAAGTAATTCTTGCTAGTTGTGTGTATTAATCTATTTCTCCACCCATGTCCTATATTTTTTGCTGTTTGGATTCCAAACAAATTGTTATGCAAACAGCTAACAATATTTCTTCCTTTTTCTAATAATGAGCTCCTGGTTTGGTAACGCCTCATTTCCTGTGTGTGTTTTGTGTTAAGATGTAGTTTGGACATCAATTGGGTGACAGAGTAACCGTCAGATTATGTGGTGTTTAACCACAATCATCGTCCATCGGTCATGTACTGTGAACAATGACTTTATTAAAGCGCAGTAAGTTTGTGAGATCTGAACAAAAACACATTATGCCTGCTCAGAATGCTGTGCAGTCAGAAAGTGTCCTAATTCTTATCAGGACCCAGAAATGACATTCTGCTTCATTAGGGTTGGTCTTCTGGTTCAAAAGGTCATTATTATACTGAAAAAAGGTTCAAATGAGGTAACATGAATAGTACACACAAACTACTAACTACCACTGAGAATTCAAGGCAAAAAACAAACACACAATACACACACACACACACAAATGCACTATAGGATTGTCTTGACTGGAAGTTTACAAATAGCTGCTTTTTTTAAAACCCCAAATCTAAACACGATGACTGGAAAACTAATGGAAATATGAACAAAATTTGTTGGAATTGGCAGTAGTGGAAAATGTTAGTCTTTTTATTCAAGTCAAAATAGAAGTACAGTGATGGAGATACTTCATTGAGGTGAGGCCTTCGCTGAGTCCAGTCAGACCGTCTGAATCACTGCTGGGTACATGAACTTCTCTGAAAACAACCTGATAACCTGTGATGCATCATGAATAAAGCTGGTTAGAAGATCTTTAATTTTCAGTGCTGGACCTTCAAAACAAACAAGGCCAAAACTGAAACAGAACCTTAATTCTGGTCTTCTTTGTTCCTTCATGCAAGGCTCTTTGGCTAAGCATTGAGCTTTTTTCAGTGGATGAAATTTTATAATGTCACTTACTCTGTCCAGCAAAATCTCACCATTATTAACATTTTGATAGGCTGCCACAGGACAGAACACAGTAACTCTAATTACAACACGCACAGTACTGCCAATATAAAATAATTAGTGTTGTGGTGGCTTTAGTGACAGCCACAAAGGAAAATCAAGTCCAACATGTTACATCTGGTGCAGAAACCTCATAAAATAGTTCATAAGCATCATGTACAGTATGTTCATCATACTTAAATGGTTCGTGTCATGGCATTGATAGCAAAAAAACTTCAAAGACAAATAATCTGGACCCAGCAGATGTGATTCAGCACTGCGAACCTCTCTATTCATTCCATTTTCCTTAACATTCATCCGTGTTTGCCTTTTCCTTCCACTTTTATCTCTCTCTCTCCCTCAAATAAACTTTTAAGCAGCAGATAAAACAAAGGTACTTTTTCTCACTTTGCTCCTGATTGTTGAGCCACTTTCTTGTCTTCCTGCTGATCCATTAGTCTTCTGTTTAATTTTAATCATGAGGGGCGTCTCATTCTGTGCTGCTCTCCCTCAGTTATCTTTCTCTATTTTGTCAGGACAGAATAATTACTATAAATTTTGATTTCTCTTGCTGTATATGATGGAGTGCAAAGCAGTAAAATTGTAAAAGCAAGTCTTATTCAGAAGAAGGTTTTCTTTGCCTAGGATAAGGACAAGTTCTTAAACTGTGACCATGCATAAAATACAACCTCAAATAATTAACTTATTTTAATTATTACATATTTTTCCTCACCGGCTTCCTTCTTTTGTTTATAATCATCCATTTGTGCATTTCAGGGCTGCAATGGCTTCTGAAAAAAATGGAGGTGGTTTTGCACTGTTTTGTTGGAAAATCCATGAACATCATCTAGAAGATGTGGTCTAGAAGCACCTCTGAATCTTTTGCATTAGTGGTGCCATTACAGAAGTGGAAGACTGTTTTTTTCCACAAATTGTTATTTTTTTGGGTGAATATTCCTCTCCAAACAAATTAACAAATAGGAATAAGCATGCATAAAGTGTGTTTCCAGCTGTGGGGATTCAGGGTAAAACCACCAAACAGGAGCCTCTAACAGGACCAAGTGTCTTCTCAGGTCCTTCAGCCGGTGTGTCTCCATCACACTGTAGCAACACACAAGAACCTTTGACTGAACAAATGACAGAACTGACTGATCATGGTGGTGATGCTTGCTGTTTGCAAACAGCCAGCAACATAAAAAGAGACAAAAAAGAAGAATGCAGAAAAATTGAGGGAAGAAGAAAGAAATAGAAACTGGGAAACAGAGATGTTTCTTACGTTTTTGGTTGCCTTACACCATGGTGGTAGCAACTGAGATTGACTTAGACTGACGTCTCTGAGAAGTAATTTCCTACTACTACAAAGCAAAGCAAAGAAAAAAAACACTGGAATAGTTTATGACCCATAATGTCAGACAGCTGTGAAGTCCAGCTGCTCCCTGTCTTTGTATCTGATTCTGAATCTGATTCTGACCAACATGCATGGAGGGATTTCGGGTTGATCTTTTAAGGGAAATAACATTGATAACATACTAATATGCTGAAAATGTGTGTGTTTCACTGACATTTCTGAGGTCTTAGATCCACCCATCAACAAGTCTCCAGGGACTTGGCCAATTGGGTAACATTCAAGTCAAATATGTTAGCTATCAGGCAGACCTCCTCTTTTTATTTTCAGCCTCCATCCATCCATCTTCTAGACCCGTTCATTCCATTTCTGGGTCACGGGAGTCTGCTGGAGCCTATCCCAGCCCCATTTTCAATCTCCCTTTCTGAAATATTTACAATCTTTTGGCTTATGCTGGATGCAAAACAACTTTAAAGCTACCAGAGATAAGGAATAGACGTGTGAAAATGAGCATGACATGGCCATGTTAAGGTAGTTTATGGGGTTTGTTGAAGAGATTGTAGACTCACAAAAGCTTCAATCAAGAAATGCTGACATTCTTTACTTTGTTCTTGAAAAAATGTGAATCTGGAGAAGTAGAAGAAAAACATATTTTAAACAAAAAAGAAGGAAGTTTCCTTAATTTAAATGTTTGAAAGTTACTATGACCTGGATGACTGAGATGTGTTACAGACTGAAAATACAAGGATGCATGTATGTATTGACAAAATAATTCAAGCTGACAAAAAATATACATAAATCTGCTACATATCCTCCAGAATGAGCACAATGACAAACTAAAGTGACACAACTCTGCTGTCTTCACTTTCCTCCATCTTCATCACTCTGAAAATATTTGTACGACAGCAGAAGCACAAGGCATAATTTTGGACAAAGAGACGGAGTGAGTGGGGAGTCCATGTCGATTGTGTCTCGCTGAGCTGTTATCAGACCGATGCCTCCATTTCTCCCAGCTGACGCCAGCGTCTCATCTCTGTGTGCAACACAGTCTGTGTGTGCGCATGTGTGTGTGTGTGTTTCGGCTTGTGTTTTAGTGCACAGCTTGGGGGAGAATGACATTCTGTACCTGACAGTGATGATTACAGCTTGACAGGAATTTGAAAGCAGGAGAACTGAAGGGAAAGCAAAGAGAAGGACTGAAGACAAATGAGAGAAACGTCTCCCAGAGAAATGAAAGTAAGCATGACTGATTGATGTGACCACCAACTTTAATCACAGACAGAATCAGTAAGCAGTCGACAAAATGTCAGCTGTCAAAAATACTAAAAATGTTTCCTTGTGGTGACAAAGAAGCTCCAGGAGAGTCGGTGTTGGTGCGGAGACATAGAGGCCAAGTTTATAACTGCCTCACAACTTTACACAACACATAGCTATCAAAGGCCTCATCTAATCACACACCATAATGATTGCACAGAGCTTCAACGCACAACAACACTGAAAACACAGCAAAACAGAAGCTGTTTACCCACCATCAAACCAGCCTTGGTCAAGGTTTAAGTGGGTCAGTTGCCCCTGGCCTCAATTCACACATAGAAAAATAATTCCTGTTCCTACTTTTTCCACTGTGTTCCCACTGTGTGATGCTCCCACCACTGACACAGAACGAATGTCACTTTTTCTCTCCAAATAAAAGACTATCGTGAAACAGCCTCTCCTGAGCTAATGGATAATGTAGCTGAAGGAAGGGACTTAAGATGATTAGACCGACAAAGTCAAAAACACAAATGAACCCCTCCAAGGTCCCTGTTGTTTTACCAAATGTTGTTAAAACAAAGTTTCATAGTTAGGCTGGTCTATAATGCAGGGAAGCCTTGTCATTGCAGCTGCAGCTCCATCAGGAGCAGTCAATTAACATGCTAAAAGTACTTAAATTACACCCACTAACAGTAAACATGAGTCCTATGAGAAAGCACCTTGGACTGCCAGTATCACGTTCATGATGTGCAAAAGCAATGTTGAACTGTAGACCAGTTAAAACCCTTAAACATAATTTAAAACCACCATTCTTCTTCAATATTCAGCATGCACAATAAAATATAAACATTTATAGTATGAATCTGGTGTGATTGTCAAAGCAACAACACTGCTGGAAACTGAGACTCATAAAGTCAGTTTGGCTTGTTTCATTTGAAGAAGGTCAGTTGGGAAGGAAAGTAGGGTTCATTCAATACAAGAAACGAAGAAACTATACTACAATCATGAAAGAAAGAGTTATACAAGTACAAACAGCACTAATAAAGGGAATGAGTAAATGTTTAGAGACAGAGAAAAGTACAAAAATAGAATTAGAAAACATGACAAAACAGAAAAACAGTGAAAAGGAGAAAAATAGATTTCTTACACTGCAACACTTTAGGAGACAGAATAACAGAACATCAACACAACACATGGGGCCAGTTGTACTGTCGCTAGCTTACCTGAGGTTTAGAGTTTAACCAGGAGAGTTTTCAGAAAGGTTTTCTGTTTTGAGTGGCTCTTTCTAGAAAGAAGATAACAGGAATAGATGGAAGTAGACAGATGGAAAAGACACACAGGAAAGGATCACAGGCTGGGAGTTGAGCCTGGATCATCTGTAGTCAGACTTTAGTCGGTGTCGATGAGACGCCAGCTCACTCAGGTCAGCATCAAGAACCCATCAATAGAGCTATGTCACTAGCATTCACCATGGTAACAACAATTGAACAAAAGAGACCTTTCTTCATTAGAATAAGAGATTTTATTGCAACCATGCTGTAAATTTTAGCACATCTGTTCACAACCCCCCCCCCCAAAAAAAGAAAAAAAAACAAAAAAAAACGATATCACTCTAGAGGGAAAGCATGTAGAGTTAGCACTGGAGAATCTAGAAAGCCAGTGAAAGTATATTTGAAATATTTATTGACTGTTGTAATATTGTATAAGTGACAGGTGGTGGAATGGAGATGTAGTCGAGCTTGAGAAAAAAAGTATGGGGGTATTGAAGATCGAGTATGAAAGCGTAATTCACACAGATAACTCCAATTCAACAAGCTCATAGTGATCATTCACTTTCATAATATTTTGCCCTATCAAAAATTAATTAATTAATTATGTAATAATAAAGATAATCCAGTGAGATTTAAAGGGATTATTAGATTAAGGAGAATTCCTTTACTCACAGCAGTAGGAGCAGGGTACTATTAAAAACATTATGTAAGTAAACAATATTAATTTCTAAATCATGCACCTGAAATCACGTGAGACCCCTGAATCCAAAGACATCTGGTATGCGGAGCTAGTCAAAAAGCCAGGACCTCTTTTTCACTAGCTCTGCATACCATTCCTTCGCTAAAGTATCTGGCATCTCCAACGTTATAAAGAAAACGCCCGTTAGCAAAAATAAGTAAAGGACCACAATGTATCTGGTGTAAAGTAGAGGAATGGTCACAATGAGTTATGTGTGATCTACAGGTGGATTAGATCATATATGTATACTTAGTTGTGCTTATCAGTTGGTAAAATTGAGAAATTCTAGACAATTTTTCTGAATATGAACAACAGTAGAAAAACTTTTCCTTCTCTCATAGTTGGTAATTGGGTCAATCATTTTATTATGAAACAATTGTGTTTGGTTTGAATCAAACATACTGACAATAGAAACGATCCAAATGACCTTGATCAGACATTTACAAGTTCCATTTCTTGATACCATGTATTTCACTCTTTAATGTCAATGAAGCTTGTAGTTTTTTGTGGTAGTTGATGAGGAACTTTATTTTCTCAGAATCAGAATCAGTTTATTGCCATTGCCAGTAAACAGATTTACAGACCAGGAATTGCTCTGATGTGACGGTGCAGATAAAAACATGGAATAAGGTAAAGTAAAAATAGAATAAAAATAAATACATGTGAATAAGCAAAATAAATCAAAATAAAATAAATGACCGAATAAGTTTAGGAGAAAAAAAAGTCTACAATATATACATGTGTAGACAATAGCAGGAGAATAAGATGGTATCACTATCCATTGTCCTTGGTAAAACATTTCCAGTTCCTATAAATTCTTCAGCTTTCTTGCATCAACAAGATGTTTGAGATGTTCCCAGAGTTGCTCAATGATATTGAGGTCAGAAGTCTGAGATGGTCACTCCAGAACCTTCTCTGTTTTCTGCTGAAGCCAGAAAACAGAGGTCGACTTGGCCTCTAATAATATGCTGGATTAATCTAATTTACATGAATTTATGTGTCCCTTTGGAACTCACACATCTCCAAAACATCAGAGATCCACCTCCACATTTTACAGTAGGAATGGTGTGTTCACCACAGACCTCGTTGGCTCCTCTCCAAATATAGCATAAAATTCCATTTCTGTCTCATCTTTTCAACTATCTTCCAGATGTTTTGAGGCTTTTCTCTGTGCTGCTTGTCGTACTGCAAGTGGCTGCTTTGTGGGGTAGTAGTGGCTTTCTTCTGATGGCTCAACCATGAAGCTCATTTTCCTTCACATACCTCCACATTGAATATCTTGGAACAGCCCCACCACTTTATTTCCAGAGTCCTGCAAGTTGTGGCTGAAATTTTTGTTGGTCTACCATACCTCATTTTCCACTTCCTAATTAGAGTTTGAATGGGAATTCTTAATTTCTTGAAAATCCTTTTAAAATCAATGCTTATTATAATGCATTACCATGAGGATCATGTTAATTCTAAATCGCCTGTAGGTGTGACTGTGAGTGTGCATGGTTGCTCGTCTGTATATGTGGCCCTGTGATTGACTGGTGACCTGTCCACGGTGTACCCCTGCCTCACACCTGAAATGGGCTGTGATAGACTCCAGCAAACCTCCTAGACCCTGTAAAGGAAGCAATGGGTATAGAAAATGGATGGATGGATGGATTTTCATGCGAGGCAGATTGCCATCTGGTGGTGGGAGTTTCAGGAAGCTGTGGAGATACTCCACAAAGTTGGCTTGTTGCAGCTGATTTGTGCACTCAAATGGTTTGGTACAGATTTAAAATGCATCGTGTTACAATGCTGACCAGCCAACTGAGTGGTAAAGGAAAATGACACTGTAGAGATGTGTTTCTTTATCTAGGGCAAAACTAATTCTTTTAAAAAATGGTTAGTATAATTCTACCAGAAATGAATGTAAGGCACAAACTCGTCCTCTGAAGTGAAGTGTATGTGGATGGTCTTGCATACATGCATAAGGTGCCTCATTATGAGCCCCAGATTGAGTACTCTCTGAGTTCCCTCATTCATTTAGTAACACTGGAGGAACAACTGAGATGCCAAAAAAGAGAGAAAAAAAGGATGAACGAAAAAGGAGAGTCGCTTCAAGAGACAAAAATATGCAGTTAATAACCTGAATAAATGTGTTATCTTGGTGGTGTGCAGTATATTTCCACCCTGTCTCCTGTGTGGCTGCACTATCTTCAGAGAGATGAGACTGACTGATATCTTTGACTTTCAGGAAATTAATATTTGGCCGGGTGTTTTTGGTCTGAGCCCTCCCCCCATCTGTTTGCATAGGTAGTCATCCATTCATGCGATGATGCTGAATAGTGTCAGTTCTTCTAAGACTCAGTGGTTTCTGAAGAGAAACGGAGAGAGCAGAAAGTGAGGTTTGGAACTTTTATCATTGTTATTATTATTGTTATCATTATTAGACAAGGACAAAGGGGCTGATGCACTCATGCACATAAAGGAATGTAATTATGACCGCTACAGTGACAGAATAATTGAGTCTCTGCAAAGAATTGCAATTAGGTTGTCATCAGGCTCGACATGAGGAAAAAACAAGATTCAGGTCAGTCATCAATAAAAGTCTAAGGATAAAAACACTTAAAACAGCAGCAGATTTTCAGGGTGCTTAACTGGTTGTTTGCTTTGAGCTCCACAGCTTTTCTATCTCTTATACTAGATTCAGACTCCGAGTCCTACCGCTCAATTCAGACCTTCCAGCATATCTAAGTTTTTTTGTGTGTGTGTCTTTATACATCATTGTTCAAATGAGATATATCTCAGACTCCAGATGTTCATGTTTTTGAATGTCCACATTGATGTCAGACTGTCCAGCTAGATGTAATCCCTGGCTGGGACCAGCACAGATAGACTGACACTCCAGCGAGGAGGAGCACACTAAAGTATTAGCTAGAGTTTTTATTTCTTATACTGTAATTGGTAGGTGAAGACAATGTTTTAATACATGTATCTGGTAATGTACAAAAAACATACATGTACAATATATACTTATAAGTTTTACACTCCTTCTAGCCAGTGGATTAGGACTTTGAAGCAACCAACTGTTACTGGACTTGTTTTTCATTGTAACACTGAGGACTGGTGTTGAGTCTAGATGTTGGGACTCATTGTTTTACCTGCTGAATCATTTTGGGATGACCAGTCAGCTGACTGTTTGTGGATTTTGACTTTAACACTTTACTTTTAAGATAAACATGTTAAAATAAACAAATCAAACACTTGTAGTGTTTTATTTGCCAGACCCTGAACCTGCCAGCATTAATGCTCACCATGGTCCAAGATAGCCTCATTTTGCCATAACATGTGATCTTCATCTAAGCCACAATAATCATCAAACACACTCTGCTTAAGCTGATAACTCACAATTACAATTTCTTGTGTCTTTATTGAACACACACACAAAGCACAATGCAGTGCCAGAGGAAAATGTAAGTGATGGCTTGGATTAATTACTTCAGCAAAAGCTAACTGGAGTTTGTAGTCAAATTAATGAAATGAATTTTGAGGTGTGGTTTAGTGCTACTTTGATTAATAAGAGACTCAAATATTTTTACTTGACTCTTCATGAGAAGCATCTGCTGATGTGTACCATGCCTCTCAAATCTTAATCACTGAAGAATACTTGATCTGCAAGAGGCTGCAATGGGATACAAAGTCATCTAAACGTGTTTAGGTGTCCATTAGTCCAAAGTTAGACTTTCTACAATCACAGAAAGTTTAGTGCTCCTCCTAGATGTTGGTATTCTGCCAAATGACTCCAGAGGCACAAAGCAGATTCATCTGTAAGGTAAAGAAGAACCAACAATTAGCAGCTAAAAGCTTGAAGACAGCATCAGAATAGGCAAAAATATCTTATCCTGACACTATCATATAGCTCACAGCTTACTATCATCAAAACAGCATCTCAGTAATGAAGTATGGTGGAGAGAGCATTATGACGCAGGAAAGCTTTGCTGCCTCAGGGCTAGAACATATAACAGCATTGTGTGGAAAATTGATTCACAATATATCAAAATTAGTTAATCAGATAATGTCAGGATAGCTGTCCACCAACTGTAGCCGAGGATACATTTATTTGAGGAAGCAGTACAACACCATAAACATGGACGTAAATTGATTTGTGCTGAATAATGCAATGTTAATCTTAATAGAAACTATATTGTTGCAGTGTAAATTAAAATTAATATCAGATGAGAAGCTTTAGTAGGTGATAGTAGATGTGGTTGAAATCCCTGGAGTTCATCATGAATAGATAGAAGTATTGTGTTTGTTGCCTGGCAACAGCTGTGTTGAGACACATACAGCAGCAGTTCAACATCTGGGCTGCAGAGGTGCTGTTTCACAGTCACATGTCCAGGATTGTGCCATTTGTTGTTACCATGAGCTACATGCACTCCCACTTCTGTCAGTCTTTCTACAGTCTTTCTACAGTCTTTAGATCACCTGTATCATCCAAGATCCATGCAGACAGAAGCTGGATCCAGACCATATTCATGCAGCCATATTTCAAACATAGCAATTCTCCTGCAGTCTTTTACTGGTCCTACAAGCTCATTCATCCCAACTCCCAGGGATATCACACACTCTACATCTTTCATTTCTTGTCATGTGCATTTGTGATCTTTTTTAGATGGTTTTTACTGGTCTTTAGAAAGTTAAGTCTCCTGGTTCTACGTGCAAAGAACTTTGTTGTCATGGGTATTAATCATAACAAATCTCAAAAAGTGCCAAAATTGCAATTTACCAGGAGAAATCTTTCAGATAGAACGTCGTCCAAACCAGCATGGAAAAAAGTTTCAAAAATCATAGCTCAAATAGATAAAAACTCAATAAAAGAATCTCAAGCAGATGCAAAGACAGAAGTAATTTGGTTTCCTTACTTGCACCAGTTGAGTTTAATTGTGAAGCACTTTGGTCAACCCTAGCTATTTAAAAGTGTTCTACAAATAAAGTTTGACTGATTTCAATAAAATGTCACAAATTTCTCCAAAACATTGATCCAGAGCTCGGGAAGGCATTTGTTTGAATTCATTGCTGCTAGAGAAGTTTCGATTGGATCCAAGTGCTACTTCTGAAGATTAGTTTATATTTTATGGCAAATTTATGCAGAAAACTAGCTGATTCCAAAGGGTTTAAACATTTTTCTTTCCACTGTCTGCTCTTTATACATTCTCTCCTTTAAACCGAATCATCTCTCAAACCAGCAGTACCATAAACAACAACAGGTAAGGTAATCAGTCCTTCTTTTGCTGTAAATTTGTTTTTCACTGTACTCTTTGTTTGCAGTTGTTGCATCACACTGAGTCTTGGTCCAGCGTCATGCTTTCTCATAATTGTTACTCTTGGTAGAAGTAATTGAACTGTCATAATTGGCAAAAAAAACAAGATCTAAACAAAACAACCGGGGTTTTGTGTGTTTTCCATGTGTGGAATTGCATGTTAAAGTAGGTCAGTGATGTTTGTGCGCTTGTGCTATCTGACGTGATTAACTATTGTGAGATGAAACATGAATAAAACAACATGTTTGACAGTACTTTGTAACGAAGCAGACCCAGTAACGAGCCCTAGATTCACTAATGACTGTTCTGGGATATAATGTATTCTCTCTCTCTCTCTCTCTCTCTCTCTCTTTCTCTCTCTCTCTCTCTTTCTATGTCTCTCTCTCTCTCTCTTTCTCTTTCTCTGTCTCTCTTTTTTTTTCTCACTGCCACTGCTACAGCAACAGAGCCGACAAGTTTTCTGTTAGTCTTCTCTCCGGTGAAACATTCTGCTATACTGCTTTACTAGAAACGTCTGCCTTTGCCATCCGTCAGACTGTGTTTCTGTCTTTACACCTGCTTTTTTTAATTGGGTCTAGCTTATATTGGCATGTCTATGAGTATTTTTTGCAGTTATTTCACAAACGTCTGGTGATTGGAATTTCTGAGACATCTCCAAAAGGTGGGAGATGGAAAATACTTCTGTACCAAGAAATCTGCTGCACAAAAATCTCCCTTTTTATAAATAAACTGATGCTGCCACATTTATAGAGTGAACACATTAAAGACTCCATTGATCCATTATCTATACTTTTTCCTATTATCTATACTTTTTCCTGTATTTTTTACAGTTTATTTTGAAGGATCTTGGCAGTCATTGAGTCAACCAGGAGCTCCACTCTGTACCTGAGTCTTCTAAAGGGATGTGTGAGGACATCTGTGTGGCATTTAAAGCATCTTAGAAGCATCTTCCTAGAGATGTTACTGGAGAGACTATAACATTACTATGAAGACGAAGACTTTGCCTTCATTTCACTGTTATGGCTGCGAATACTAGAGATTATCAGTAGAAATACAGGCTCGAATCCAGATACTTTAAAAAGAGATGGAACAGAACCATCCAAGGTATCTCGTACTTTGACCATATCACAAATGATGCAGTCTGTGACGCCAGAAGACAATAACTCAGGCCAGCTTGGAGACATCTTCATCACTGCCACGAGGAAGAAGCTTAAGAGAGTATGGCTGCATCACCAAGTACCCAGGCAGTAAAACAAGAGGCAGACAGAGGAATAAATGGGCCAACAATGTCAGCGAATGTACTGGAAAGTCTTTTGCAAAAACAGAGGAACTGGCTTGTGACCGACATTTGTGAACAGAGCTGGTTAGGTCCTGAACCACAGAGGGATCCAACAAATACTCCTAGTCATGTGGCCAAACAAAGGAGAAAAACTGAAAATTGAAAGAGGAAGCACTTTTTTTTTTGTAAGACTGTATAACTTTGTCTTTGATGAATTTATTTGAAGCTCCAGGCTAGGAAAGCAGAAGTTGTATTGTGTCTTTGATTCAGTTTCTCTTCTTGGTAGTTAGTTGAAACTGTTTGATACATTGTATGTACTATATATATGAATATATATCTGATAATTATATTAGCAGCAGGTGTTGTGTAAATGTGGATTTAATTTTGGAAGCAATCAATTGATTTGTGTTTGGTCTAACTATTGACATTAACTGTTTATTTCACCAGCACAACTAAAAAGAAACAAAGCAAAGCAGAAACAAAGCAAAATATTTCTTAGGATTAAATATTGAATATTTTACTTTTGAATAAGAATTCAGTGCAAAGCAGCCATAGTTCCCGTTGCTGAAGCAGTGGTCTTAACCAAAAACAGAGACTTCACTGAGTGTGAAGGAGCCAACAGAAAAAGCCTCACTCCTGGCTATAACATAGCATGTTTAATACACATCTGCAGCAAACTGGGGCATGACTGCTACACGCTGTAATGTGCATCACTTTGTCACCAGCCGCAGCCTCAGGAAATGTGCTGCAAATCAGACATGCAACTTATCCTCCAGTGGTTGAGAAGAGTCATATCTTTTCCTTCAAGAACTCTGGAGAGGTGGTCTTGTATGGCTTGGGTGTTTATCAGGACTGTGTAAATGTAAATTTCTTTTCCTTGATGTCAACAGCAAACAGTTAAGTGTGAGTCTTTAAAGGATGTGAGTATGTCAGCTTCTGTTTATATAAAGATTCAGGCGTTAGAAACCTAGATGAACTGTAGCATGAAAACTCCTGATCTGTCCCCTGAACCTGCTGCCGACCTCCACGGGAGCACAATGGCAGCTGAGGCTTGAGGTTTGAGAGGTATGACAGATATCTCCAGAAATTGCTAAAAATATGGGGTGTTGTGTTTGTTGCCTGGCAACAAATATGTTCAAGGTGTTACATGCAGCAGTGGTGTTAGCTTTCAACTCTGAGTGCAACTTGCCAACCACCAGGCTGGCAGAGCATTGTATTGGTTGGTTAACCATTTCATCTTAAGTCTAAGGACAGGGGGATCTGACTACTATGAGGCTGTGTTTCCCAGAACCATTATTACATCAGTAACTAACATAGCTGGAACCAGGCAGGCATGATGTGTGTTTCCTGAAACCAAATTTTGAACACTGCACATAATGACCTAAGTAGGATGATTCACTGATAATAAGCAGCACAAATGGTTACCAAAACCATTGTTTAATTTAATATTTAAACAAACACAAACTTGTATAGTTGGAATAACAGATCTGGACCTGGGCTCAGATGGTCAGTTCCTGGTGATGACATCACTGATGACAGCAGACTCAGTCAGTGCCAATGGCACTGACAACCATTCACACACCTACGGGCAATTTAGAGTTCCCAATCAACCTCACATAGATGTTTTAGGACTGTGGGAGGAAACCAGAGTACCCGGAGACAACCCATGCAAGCATGGAGAGAACATGCAAACTCCACACAGAAAGACTTCTGGCTAGGAGTCGAACCAGGAACCTTCTTGCTGTGAGGGAACAGTGCTAACCACTAAGCCACCGTGCTGCCCTGTTTGGTACCGCTATTGCTCAAAAAGTACGGTCTGATTTCACCGTACTTTGAAACATGTAACTCATCTAAAAAAAGGACAAAGAGAAGTAAGGAAAACACTTGAGTGTTTTCGGTATTGCACATCAAACAGTTAAAAAGGAAAAACAAAAGCTGATGTGTGAGCCTCAGTCTAATCGAGTATCTGTGATCTAGGATACTGGAAGGAACGTAAACTACTTATGAGAGTATGTTGTGATAAGTGTCATTCTACTTGTAATTAATTCATGTATTTTATTAAGGGGGAACAAAAGTACTAAAACTTTAATCATTTGATTTTAACAAGCACTCAGCAACAGTCAATCGCAGTGAGCTATGATCAATCTGATTCTGGAGAGTGACTGGACAGGAAATCATAAAATGTGTTAAAGCAAAGATGTTAACAGAGATTATTTCAGTAACATGTTTATTACAAAGAGTTATATTTTATTTGTGTAGACTACTTCACTTGCTAATGGCTATTAGTTTTTTTGGAAATTTTAATGTGCTCTGTCTGTTTGATTTTATTTTGTGAGACATGATTTTATTCATAATATTACTGTGGTGATTGCAATGATTAGAAAGATAATAACTTGTAAAGTAAACCTATTATGCAGTAGACATGTTATTTTATAGTCTGGGGCAAGAGTTTTCTATTTGAGATTAGCTGTCCTGCATGTGTTAGATATTTCCCAAAATACTTTGTTTTTCCATTAACCTCTTTGTGAAATGGACCCCTGGAGTTTGACACCTGTGCTCTGGACCATAAACACATAAACACACATAAAATTACAATATTTAAGAGTTTAAGGTAATTTCCCACCTGGAAGTGAAATTAAACACATCTTGAAGTGTTGTTTGACATCTGGTGGTTCAAAAACCAGCATAGTTCAAACCTAAATAGTGTGACAGTTTCAGACTTCAGAAGTTCATAAGTTTAACAATGCATTTGTTAAAGTTTCTCTTGTCTTCTTGGATAAAGTACTGTACTGGCAATTTAACAATTGGACAGAGAGGTTCTTTACTAAAAAAACAATCACAATGAGCTCCAAGTTTAGTACGTTATTTCAGTTGCAACGAGAGTCAACGTTAACACGCAGGCCAGTCCGTTGAATCTGAGGAACATACAAAACTCATGAGCTTTTATAACCAAACAAAAAGGGGAAAGGGGAGTGGGAGAAAATCAGATGAAAAGAATACTCACTACAAGGGTTTATTGCCTGAAACGATGGAGGTAGGAGGAAATAGATCAGATAAAGATGTCGTAAATAGTTTTGTTGTAAACTAGTCTGTCTGCTTATCTACTGAGGACAACAGATGTTTACAGGTTAAAAGTTCTGTTCCCCCCAACCCTAAGTCATTCAAGACCTGTGTTTTCTCACACTCAACCCCCTCATTGTGTGATCACAGGAATTTTCCATTACAGTACTCTGTGGAGTTACAGGCCCAGAAGAGGGATGTTTGTGTCTTTGTCTTTGTTGTTATTAAGTTATGTAACCCAGTGTTTCCCAGCCTTGTTCGTGGTGATGTTTTAGTTGTTTCTCTCAAACACACCTGTTTGAATCACCATCAGCTTATCATCAAGGCCTACAGAAGTTTGTCAGTGGTCTACTAAGTTGAGGCATGTGTATTAGAGCTTGGCAACATCTAAAACATGTGCCCCAAAGAACAGGATTGAGTAACACTGACCTAAGCCGTGGTTTACTTTTGCCCTTTTGTTATTTTGACTTCAGCAAATAAAATCAAACGCAAATTAGTATTATTTTAAATTGGACTTATCTTGAAATGTGACTCTCTCTGTTGTGTTAAATGCTTACACTTATGTTGTATTATTCTGTGAGTGTTTGTCAGTCCATGTACTGTTTTTATTTTTTTATTCTATCTCATTGCACTATTGTTGGTTTATTCTCATTTGTCTAGTCACGCTCTTCTATCGTTCATTATTTCCCTTAGGTGTTTGGATGTTGAGTTTTTTGTTTTTGAGTCTTGATTTATGCAGTTTTTCATTTATGGTCAAAAGAACTGTTATCTTCTGCATTTAGGTCCTTCAGGTCTCCTTCATGACAATTGGAGCTGTTCAGACCTGCAAACCAAGTCCTGGACAAGAAGCAGAAAACAGATTGATGGATTTACAAAGTCTTGAACAATCAGGCCCCATCCTATCTGAAAGACCTCATTGTATCATATTTTCCTATTAGAGCACTTTGCTCTCAGAGTGCAGACCTACTTGTGGTTCCTAAAGTTTTTAAAAGTAGAATGGGAGGCAGAGC
>JAOWBL010000678.1:0-17008 GCA_028564865.1 Zenarchopterus dispar | reverse complement strand
CATATAAACACTTTTTTTTTGCCTAGTGAACCCTGTTGTGCGACTCACATTGATGCATATTGCCTAGAGTAAATGTCAAATCTCAGCTCCAAAAGTCCCACAAGAAATACTGAATAATACTTAACAAACAGTGCCCCTGGCACACATGTTCCCTTGTTAATATATCTCACCCAAACTTATTGCTTCTAATGTGACAATTTTTAAAAACAAAATTGAAAAAGCTGTATATCCACACACACACACACAGACAAACAGATACACACACACACACACATCTATAGATGCACACATATATACATATATATATATATATATATATACATATATATATATATATATATATATATATATATATACATACATACATACATACATATATATATATATATATCTTTTCTATTCTAATGTGCATGATGTAAACCCTGCACAATCATAAAAGAATATCTATTTAATCCAGTGTGAATAATTTTAATCCATTCACACTGGATTAAAATTGTTTAGGTATTTCTGTGTAATAATCTGTGTTTAGGTATTGATGTGTAATAATTACAGAGGATGTCTGTGATTCGTAAAGTACAAATACCACCGCAAATGATCTTTTCTGTTTCAGCAAACACGCAGGTCATGAGATCATTTTAATCCTGTGAAAATGCATGTTAGTAAATCATTGATGTGTGGGATGTTTTTACAGCGGCGTCCAAGAAGCTGTGTTAAAAAAAAATAATAAAAAAATCAACCATAATGCTGCCAAATTTACTAAAAACAATTTGGATCAATAAGATCAACAAGTTTGGATATGTGCCTCTTTAACGGTGTCCCGAGACTGTTTCTTCTGCATCCGTTGAACCAGAACTGAGAAATCAAAACTGAATCCAGAGGAACCGGACTAAAGCTTTGTACTGAAGAGGAAGATGATTAGTATGACTGGCCAGACTATCAAAAAAAAACAACAAACAAAAAAACACTTTTTCTAAACGAATCTGATTGGTTATACCACGCTGTATTTTAGTTTAAAAACTCTCCAGATGTTCTTCTGATTGATTAAAACGTGTCCTGTCCCTTTTCAGCCAAAATGAAAAGTTTAAACCACAGTGAAGATAACTACCCACTTCAGCCGCACACAGTCCTGTACCGTGGATCCATACCAGGGTGGGGGGACCATTTTATGGTCTTGATTTGTCGTATATGTGCTTTAGGACAGAGATGAGAACAAAGATACGGTTGAAACCATAAAGAACAAGTCTGAGTGTGTTTTGAAGCGAGAAAGTCAAATAGTTATCAAAGCTGCTACAGTTTAGAAACACTTTTATTTTCTTTTTCCCCCGGGTCTTAGAACGCTACGTTGCTCATTTCACCGTGTAATCTCCTAATCTCCACCAGGATGTGTGCCTGATTTCTAATGAGATCGTTTCTGTTCAGGGATTAAAAGCTGCACACATCTGAATGCATAAGGCATAAAAACCGATCACAGCCCTGAATAAAAGTAATCAAGTCCTTATTGTTACTTCTGTTTCATCCACTTTACTGGATTTTTATTCAGGAAAAAAACGCAGACTAAAGAGCAGTTTCCATCATCAGCGCACGTGATTACTGACTCACGAGGAAAAACATTGACTTGTGTAAATATCACACCCAGATACAGTCCAAAAATAGCGCAAAAAACGGGGCAAAACTGTAGATTTGATCAAATACAAAATATAGAGAGAAAAGTGTGGTACCATAATGATAACATATTCCTTACAGAGGCTCAAAAGAATAAATTATAATTGTATTAAATTAATTAATTATGAGTGAAGGAACTGCCAGATATTTTCCAGTCAGTGATTTCATGTGAGCGAGTACCTTGATGTAGCGGAGAAAGGAAGAAAGGTGAACAGGAACAGATTTAAGGAGGGTGGACATTCACAGAGTCCACCACAGGTGAGGAGAATCAGTAATCAGCACCCCTCACAGCAGGAAGTCCAGGCACCCCCACACGGAACAGAAAGAACTTATCAAAATAAAAGCACGACCAAACAAAACCCCTGATGTAAACAACATTTAGTTGCAGCTGAAAACCAAATCAGTCAGCGTAAATTCCTGTTACATAAAATCCTCTCAAAATAAAGTGCTACTTTTGCAAAAGTGACAAAAAAAAATGCCCGAAATTTGATCCGACAAGAGTACCAGTCAAACAACTTGGTTTATTTTGAAGAACAGATGCATCCAGACATTTGTATGTGCTGATAATAACACCATTAAATACAAATGACAAATTACAGTTTGTGTAAGAAAATCTCCTTTATTTTTTAAATAAGACATAAAATAAAACATAACATTGACCCTGTTTCCTAAAGTCTTATTAAAGTGTCAAAGACATGTTTTGATCAAAATACCGCAGAGCTGTAGTACAAGAGTTCCCTTTTTAAACACGCATTTATAGTTGTGTTCATAACAGCTGGTTTAAGTTGGACAACTGGATGAGAAATTTTCATGAACCGATAAGTATAATTCATTATAGTAAAAAGAACAACAATAAATATTGTTTTTAATAACGAGAGTACAACACTCGGGGTAACTAATCTACAGCAACATATTTACATCTGAAAGCCTCTGACAAGGAAATGTCCAACAAGTTTGTAAAAAGGACTGTTTGTACAGGCACCTCCTTCGCTGCACTTTTGTCACCAGTTTGTGCATTTATTAACATAAAAAGTTCATGACCTCTGCTTCTACAGAAATGGATCAGTACTTAGATATTTACAACCAAACGTTAAGTTTTAAAACCAGAGGTCATGAACTCTCCTCCACACCAGCACTCAGCTGGACACTTATGAGTCTTGTACGACGCTTCAAAAAAGCCAATTATCCCGACACAGGTCAAATGGCTCGAGTATTAACATTAATTGCCATTTCGCTGTAATTACATAATCCACTCTAACTCAAAAGTGCTTTGATTTATGTTGTTTTACTTCCTCACAAAAGTTTATATATTTCTCACCACCTGATAACTGACCTAAGATTGTTTTTAACTTCTGAGTTTTCCTTTGACATTGAATTTATGGAATTTTACGTGAGCGTAAACGTCATTCGTCCCTAATTGTTTTTTTGTTTCTGATGATGATGGAGTAGCGTGCTCTCTTCATCTCTGACGCTTGTTCGAAGCCTCCCGTAAGTATGTAATTAGTTTGAAACACAGTGAGTGTGAAGTCCACACGATGAGACTTGTCACTTTCATGATCATCAACCCCTCCTGTGACCCTTTGTAGTCGGTGGACGGGGATACTGTCATCCCGGTTGAGGCCCATCCCATCAAGGTGTCCTTCAAAAAGGATGAAGGGGGACAACTTTGTACTGATGTGCAGTGACACTTTTCCTCCAATGGGACCCAAACCTCAGCAGCAAACTGACAGATCAAGCACTCGGGGGAGAACATCAACCATGTACCTGTCTGATTATAGTTATTTTGGTGATGAATGGTTCATCTAACCATTTCTTTTAACTACTGAACTCTAATGATGCACATTTATCCTTGTACTGACAATTTCATACGCTGCAGCCTTTCTTTAAGATCTCTGTCTGTGTCGACGGTTCGTTCTCATTTAAACAGTCTGACTTCCTGTTTTTGGCAGTTTTAGTTATCAGAAAAATAAAAATAGCACAAAAAGTGAGGAAATTTGTGTTTGATAGATTATTTCTTTGTAGGAAATAACTGTTTATTTCCTTTTTGAACTCTAACACATTTGAACAGAACATGTATTTGTGGGGACCTGTCCAGGGTGTACCCCTGCCTCTCGCCTGGGATGGGCTGGGATAGGCTCCAGCAGACCCCCGTGACCCAGAAATGGAACAACGGGTTTAGAAAATGGATGGATGGATGTATTTGTGGGATGAGCAGCAGAGCCGAGTATGTGGGTTGTGACCATGAAGAATTTGCCAGATCTTCTCTGCCGATGCCAAACAGCTTATTTTACTGTTACTGACTCTTGTTTTGAGCTTCTGGGACCCTCGGTAGCTGCTAATCAGGCACTGGTGTCAGCAACACCAGAACATGTTGAGAAATGAGTCCAGATTCTGTCTAAGGTAGTTGGATCACAGGGTGAAAGTGTGGAGAAGATGTGGAGAAGGTCATGCTGATTGCTGGACTGATAGAGGAGCACCATTCTGGTGGAGGCAGTGTGATGGTGTGGGCCGGCATCTCTCTCACTGGAAAAAACGAGGTTTGTCCTCTCCGGAGGAAATCTCAAGGGAGAGAGATATCAAGATGACATTGTGGAACCATATCTCCACGGTCTGTGACCGAACGCTACCCTCCAGGATGACAACGCTCGACCCCACAGAGCGGGGCTTATCAGAGGATGGAGTGGGCTGCCAGCAGTTGGGTGTGCTGTTTGTGCCAGAGTGATCAACGCAACAACAAATGCTGGGTGAAGGGTGGGATGTCACCCCACAGTCCCACAGCAGAGTGTGACCATCATGAGGAGGAGGTGCCAGTCTGCTGTGGTTCTGTATAGTTCTTCCAGGCGCCACTGAAGCTCCTGTTTGTTAAATTTCCTCACAAACCTCATGAAACTTCATGAAGTCATCAAGTGTGCACCACACCAGCCGACAGTCTCTCATCCTGTTCAGTGACGTCTTTTTCCACTGAACTGAGTGCAGATGTCACTTTAATAAGTGTACCTTTTTAAAACATGTGCCAGCAGAGATCTTGATGCCTAAAGCTCCTGTCAAACAACAACAAACACTCTTTCAGACTCCTGCCATCTCCGCACTAAATTTAAGCCCACTCAGGATTTTTATGAAGACCATGGACTCATGTCTCAGAGCATCTATGTTAGTTATATTTCTCTATTTGTTTATTTAGATTTTTCCCGTCTTTTTAACAGTGTGTGTGTGTGTGTGTGAGTGTGTGTCTTTGTGATTCACCAGTGTTAATGTTGGCATTTGTTGCATCATCACTCAGCCATCCCTCATTTCCAAATAGGCTTTGCAGCTCTGCGGCAGTAAAAGAGTTGTTATATATTTTGTTGATTTTTATGACTTACATGTGTTTTCAGGTATTTTCACACATCTGCAATCCACAAGCTTTACTCACAGTGTTTCTTCTGAGCCAAAAGTCTTTTTGGTGGTAACTGGTGCAGTGTTCATGGAGGTTCACCTGGTCTGAACTGCTGAAACACTGAATACTGGCGCTCGCATAAAGTTAGAATATCACAAAAGCGATATACATGTTAACACAAAGTACACACCTATTTGTTAGGTTAAGTCCTTTTAAGGCTATTTGAATGGAAATGAACTGCATTTACTGTTGATTGACATTTTTCTACCACTAAAAGTGTTTTTACACCACTTTTAACTTAACACTACAGAGAAGTTATTAGTCTGACTCAGAAAACATCTGTATCCCATCTGAGACCTAAATGGGCTGAAAATGGGGTCTAAAATGGGATTTGGGTTCAACATTGGTCCCCTGTTAATTACCACCTTGGGTCTGGTTATGTGGTTGTCCCGATAAGACATTGATTTTGGGTCCATGGCCATCCGATCATCAGTTTTCTCTATCATATCTTCACACCATCCCTGCTACTCCATGAGAGGTTTCCACCAGAAGCTCCACAGCTCATTTCAGAAACCATCTTCCACCCAGATTTGGTGAAGATCCATGCCGGGTCTATTTTGGGATTCAGTTGTGGCTGAACACAACCGCTTAAATTTACACACAATACACTGAGCTAACAGAACATAAGACATAAGAATATCCCAGAATATTCTGTTGATTTTCAGAATAAAATGACCAGACTTTGACTCATGCATCAATGTTACCTTCACTTGTGCAGCTCACTGGATAAACAAGTCAGAGGTTCTCTGAAGAGATGTCATTAATTATGAGAAAAGGTGAGAAATATATCATTCAACAAGCAGATAACTTCATAATTCTCACGTAATTTAGAAATTTTCTGGTAAACTTGTAGCCTCACATATCTGTCTGAACAGGCAGTACTCACTTCCTGTTCCTGCCATTGGAAAGCTGGACTGTGGGTCTTCCACGTCCGGTGGGATCTAGGCTTTTCCCCTGTGGTCTGTCCCAGACCAGCTGCTATGAACTGTGGTCGTTCTCGTCACTCAGACTGGTCCCACCAGAACCTCTGTGGTGTGTTTCAGAAGTGTCCTAGATCTCATGATCTCGTATAAATAATACCAAAGGCATCAGAAATGTCAGCCATCTACTAGGACAAGTCCATTTTTAAAGTTGAAGACACCACCCATCCTTTTATGAAGATAGTAGTAGTTGATAAATTAAAATAGGACAAAGAAACTTGCTGTTGTTAGCTCAGCGGGTCCCTCTAGAGGCGTGGAGATTAAGTCACTTTTATGACATTACCTGAGATTGTCATTTTCTTTTTCGTCATTGCCTTCTTGAGTTTTTTAGTGACCTTAAAGTCTACCTGTGAACGAGCTTCATCATTGATGAGTGAAATCTGATAATCTGATGAAAAAAAAACTGCTTTTGCACAATTCATTTTAATTTCTTGAGCAGAGCAGACTGGTGTTATTTAAAATCATTCCTCCAGGTTGTGATCTTAGACAGCGGGATCGTTTCTTGACCAGTTGTCTGTTAGCTTGTACGTCTCAAACCCGGACAGGACATTGTCATTTGTAGTTTCAGTCAGCCATTTATGTTTTTTCCATTTCATCACCACGTCATTAAATTCTAATTTATCTGTTTCTTTTGCAAGAAGTGCAAGTAGCCCGTCACCTCGCACTGAGAAGTTTCTTATTTCCACCCACAGCACAAAGACATGCAGGTTAGATTAATGAGGGACTCGGTGTGAGCATGCAGAGTGGTCTGTTATCCCCGTGATGGACCGCACCACCGCTCTGCAGGGTAATATTAGCTAATGTTGTCTCGCATCTTTTACCTCCCACTCTCTTCTTGTCCCTCCCTGTTATTGACCTTCATTCCATCGTGTTATTATCTAAAATGTTTGACTGAGCTGCCGATCCCCCCCGGCGCGTCCACTCTTCTGAGGTAGAAAGCAAACACACCATGCCCTTGTTGTATCGCCTCAAGTCAGCAAATAAAGGGATCAAGCGATCCATCAAATTGAAACACAACCGAGGATCAAACACGAGCATGGTTTAATCTGACATTTGGAAATGTCCCTTAAGGATCAATACTCGGCTTTTATTCGAGAGCACTTTACCCAATGTGTGTAGAAGTCCACACTCCTTTTTGCCACATCACTTGCTGTACCAGCGGACCCAAACTGATTGCATTTGCAGGTTTGTGAAGAAGGACAGATGATCTCTACAACCTGAGAACCTTGAGGCGTGCAGGTGATGGAAGTGAGCGGTAGCTCAGGGACCCTGGGACATGCTGACTGGATAGCATCACGCTCTATCTGCTGACAAAGCTGCTCCATATTAGCGAGGATACAGGTTTCATCCCCAGCTACAGAACTGACATGTTTCATGAATGTTCCTGAACCAGCATGAGCACAGAACCCGGTCAGAAATTCTCCTTTGGCTTCACAGTGGTTGGTGGAAATGACCAGTTCTCATAAAAATTATATTGGAAATTAAAGAAGATAGAAGAAATAAGAAATATGCAGTTCACTTTGCAAGAATTCTCTCTCATGAAATGTGGCTGGTACCCCCTCCCATTCAGCTATCTCCATCAGCACAGAACATACCGGACCAATGGCAGCGGTGCTGGGGCGGGCTTTATGTGACGACTGATACAGGAGCGTACAGTTGCCACTTTTCAGAACAGCCAAGATGGCTGCACAGCTGCTGAAAACTCATAAGTTTTTGCATGGTGTTACATCCAGTTTGCTAGTCTAACTCAACCAAGGAGGCAAAAAAGTGCAGTTCTTTGACTGGCCACTAGGGCCAGGTTTCAAAGGTAAGTCAATCCTCATTGACCCTGTTACAACTCTGTGGCATAAAATAAAACATTATAGCAAAAAACAGTTTTGGTGTCCGTAGCTAGATGTCCGATCAATGTCTTGTGTGGGCAGTGAATTTTACATTTCCCATCAAAAAAAATGATATTAAGTCACACAATTATGCATAATTAAGGGTTTTGATTGGCAGCTTGCTATGGTTACTGAGTAACTGTCATCCCTTTAGCTACTTGGCACTGTTTTGACTTCTGAGTGGTGATTAAAGATGTAACAGGGCATAGTTACTTATTTTTAGTGATAACACACCTAGTTGTCCTCATAATTGTGCTAAGAGACTGCTTCAACAGATTTTGGGTCGTTCTGGGTGGGTTTAAGGCCAAAGCTTAACAGAGCAGCCTGAAACGGTTAGCTCTACCACCGGCTGAAGGATGTTGCCCAGGGCAACCAGAAGGCTCCACCTCGGTCCCCCAGTTGAATGTCGTTTTTCCTTGGGTCATTTTACTACCCTTCCCAATTGACTAACTGGACCAGTATCTGACGAAGTTGATCATGCTCTGCTGCACTGCTCGGTTCCCCCTCGGCTCCTAAGTTTGGTACACCCACAGGTGACCATGAGCAGCTTGCTGCTTGTGGACCTCCACCATTCACAGGAGACAGAGCAACCACAGGTCCTAGCAGAGCTCCGCTAATCCTCATTTCAGCTCTGGCAGCTATTTTTTAGGATAATACTGCAAAACCAGCTCCACTGCACGCCAGCTTGGATGCCTATAGCTGATATAGCGGCGTTGCTGCTCTGTCTATGACACGTGCTTCATTTCTCTGGATTGTTGCATGCCTAACCAATAACATCCAGAGATGGCTTCTTCACAGCCGCCTGGAAATCAAAATTGAATCCAGAGGAACCAGACTAATTCCCTGTATCAAAAGACAAAATTGATTAGATTAGCTGGTCAGGAAAAACGGAAATAGGACATGCAATGAGAAGGCAGTTTTATTATGTAAACGAATTAGTTGATTGGAAAATTATCCATAAAATATGTACAATTTGTCCTTTTCCCCCCTCATTCATCTGTGTAGAGCGCTGACCTGATTCAAATGCCAAGAGTGTTGCATTGCCAAATCTCAGATGTCATCGCCAGCTATCCAGACAATAAAGTAATGAAAAGTCTTTTCTGATTCATAATCTAAATTCAGCATATTAGCTCAGACTAGACTGTTAATGTGATCACCACAAGCTTTAATAGTCTCCAAGTGAACAAGAACAGCACGGCTAGAAACCCAGACTAAATCTGTCTCTGGTTTCCGAAAAGGAGCTGATTTGTGACTTGTGTTCTTGTGGAGATATCCACGTTGATCCTGTCTGATCTTTTCCACCAGAGACCCGCTGCACAGCACTGACCCCAACACTGGATGTGTGAGAGGTTTTTAAATCAGTGAGGAGCATGTGTAGTACCGGGACACTGTCATGTCATTTCTGCAGCTTCACTTCAGCGAGTAAGAAGAATTATGAATTGAACATGAGAAAAGGTGCTGACGCTTCATCAATACTGCACCGGGTTTTAGGCCGATGCAGATACATAATTAAGCGTTTTGAGTGAAGAAGTCCATGCTCTTTAGTCTGTGCACGCATGAATAGAGAAGGTCTTTCCAGCCTCTCGCCTGGTGATATATTAGGACAAATTACATGAAGCTGAATTTGATAAATTTACTTGTGTGTTTGGCTAATTTAAAAATACAGTAAATGTGTGAAACTTTCTCTTCCCTCTTTTTTTTATGGGTCTGGGAGTTTTCATCTGATCCTAGTGGGCTAAGCACAACCTCCGATGAACAACAATATATTTAAAAAAAAGAAAAGAAAAGAAAGAATTGGAAAAATCCCAAATGTTTCAGTGATTCAATAGAAGCAGTAACTTTCTCATCTGCAGTGTGAATTTCAGCCTCTCGCTTTGTTGGAGGAATTCTTCTTTACAAAGTTGCTTTAGTTCGTTGAGGTTTTTAAGCTCTCGGTTATCCTGCTGGAATGCTGTTTTTGGTTTTCACCAAATATGGTACTCGGCATTAAGATTAATCAAGTGTACTTTGGTTTCATCTAAGGTTCTGGAGGTAACCCAGTTTTTTTTTCTTTGTATTTAAATGCTTTTATGTGTCTTAGAGATCCACACACCTGCTGATGATCTATTTATGGGCTAATAAGCATCACCTGGCTGCGACTTACCTTTTTAAATCCTACAGAAGCAAAAAGGGAGTATTTAGTGTTGCCCTTCTGATTCTTTTTTTGTTCTTTTTGCCTCATTTTTGTAAAAAGTCACATATTATTATTCATCTGAAGTTGCATTAGCCCAATATTAAGACGCAATACAACCAGATGAGTTATATTATGTTTGTACACAAAAACATATTGGATTATGAGAAGGGCTTTTTTCTTTCCTTTTGCTCATGACTGTTGGCTGTAACACCAAATAAAATCTACATTTGGGAGGATCAAATAACTGTTTAATGATCATCTATAACTTTTAGTCTTAATAGTTAATTCAGCATTGTTATTCTGCAGTCTCATAAAAATAAGGCTTCTCTAAGGATCATACTTCAAAAGTGTGATTAAAAACAGGAAAGTTTGATTTTTTTTTTTTAAATCACACTTCTTACATTGGTTTAATTCTTAATAAGCAAACAAGGCCACAGTGAAACGAATATGTAAATCTGAAACGGGATTTGCCTAATACTAAGACTCTTTAAAAATATATTTTTTTTAAATACACAAACAAAATAAAATAAGATTTTAAAAAAGAGGGGGCTAGTAGTTTCTAAGTCCAATAGTGTATTTTTTTTAAGGGCATAAAACATGTCTGAGTGATACTCTGATTTTCTGACGTTGGTCAAAAACCACGCTAAACAAATGTTACAGTGAGCATCAGTTGTAGTAATTTAGTCATAAATAAAAAGTTGAAGCTAAAGGAGGACTCGATAGATATTTCTCTAAGTCCTTTGCCATTATTATCACCACTGCAATTTGGTAGCATTTTATCGTATCCATCATCTCAGAGTTGATATTTCAACATATACATAATTATACTATGGTAGTATATTCAATCATTTTTAAAAAAATAAATATTTGCAGGTGAATCAGAAGACTCCATGTTGGTGAAATCCAGTGTTTGCTGTGAGCCACATCAAAATCATTTAGGATTTCAAGCCTTTAAGTGCTCCAACTGTGCTGCTCTTCTCTGCATTTTTTATAACAATGCCTTATTTATATATGACTGGGCATTTGAGCTGCTTGAATAAATTATATGTGCCTTATTAGCAGCTGCTGTGTGAACATGCTTTATTACTGCATTGGTTGACAGGGCTGCACTGGGACCAAATTCCAGCCCAGATTGTACATACAAGTCCAGCTAACGTCCTTTCAATGTGGTGAAAATTGGATGATTAAAAGTACAATTTGTAATGTTGTGCATGTGATTTTTTCTTTTTTTAAGTTTCAGTTTTTATTAATTATAATTAGGAGTTTCTGCTTCACTGCATCCAGATAGTTTATTAGTTTCTGCATCTTTGTTTATTTGGCTTATTTTCAGTGGATGGGTTTCTTTCTTTTCATTACACTAAAGATAAAGAAGGTGCAGGACTGAAGATATTTGAGTTCAGCTTTTCAGAGCACTGGGGAGTTTAAGAGACTATAAACAGGGTGGAAAAAAAGACCTGGAATTTTTAAAAACTTTTTGTAAAAGAGTAGCCGCAAGATTAAAGAGAAAGGTGTACAAGATGGCAGGCTTTTTAAAATATAAATTAGAGGTGGCAGTGCCAACAAGAGACATGAAGTAAGATTTCCTTTTGGCCATGAGAAGGATGGATAGGATGAAGGAGCAGCCAGGATTAGAGATTTTGGAGATAAAATAAAAAAAAGGCTAGATTGAGATGATTTGGACTCAGCAAGAGCCAGGACAACAAATCCATTGGAGATTAAGAACAAAAGGGAGATTTTTAGATCGTTGCTCTTGAAGAAAACTGCAGCAAATTAAATTTGTGCAACAGAATTTAAAATGTGTGAGTTAAAGTGACAGAGCTACTCCTGACTGCAGTGGTCCATTCAATGAACAATATAAAGACAAAAAGATTATGAAAAATTACATTTTTTATGGATAATCCATCAGTTCGCCTTGTGAGTGTGTTTGCTACTAAACTGCATAAATTCAGATTCACATATTTTATCTTGTTTACCTTGGTACCCTATTAATCCTCAGCAGTCAGATTTCTGATGACTAATTTCACAGCCATGATCATTCTCTGATTTCTTCCTTTTAAATGATTTATTGCAGGGATTATTTTGCTGTAAATGGTCTTGTTTATCCTTAGTCTATTCACATGACGTTAGAAAGAAATTCTAACTAGTGATTTAGCATTTTGCTTGGCAGTACACTGACAACTTGGCATTACGTGGTAATTACTAGAGTCATCATCATCTCTGGCAGCTTCAGCAGTCAGCTCTGAGTTTGTTTCATTTTGAAAAAGTAAATTACTTTCACACATTCGATGGGTTTGGCCTTCCATGATTTTCACCTTTTTCTACCTTGTCTTCTCTTGTCCTTACGAGCATCCTTATATCTGCCATTTTCTCCTTCTGGAAATCCTTTCCTTTGTCACAACAGAAGACGAATGAAAAGGGTGTGAACCAGACGAGTCTGACCGGGTTGTGTTAGTCTAAAAGGTCTGTCTCAAAATATTCGACCCGAAATGGTGCTAAGGACAGCTTTGTCCTGGCGTCTTAACAAAAAAAGAAAGGGACAAAAAGGTTTGCCAGCTTGTTATGAGTTCCACTCATTACAAGCATAAGCCCACTCTGTGTTCACACAATCAACTCCTTCAAATGGGCTTTTCTGCATTTGCTGTGGTAATTTGTGCACGACAAACCCTTTTATACAAAGTCAACTTGCACTAGAGAGGTGCTGGCAGACCCTTCCCTTTCATTTTCTCTCGTTAACAGAGTGACATATTTTTGAAAGTATAATTACAATACAATATACAATAATCCACAGTTATTAATTAAAGGTACCTTATAACAATAACTCTGCTCGATTGTTTGTGTAGTTTGTTGTCCTGGTCTGCCCTCTCTTTTTCTCTTCTGGAGATGTTTGCAGGCCAGAGCTTCCAGAGCTGCATGCTGGCCTGCAGTCCCACCCTCTGACCACTCCAGTTTTTACCTCTACCTGTCTATATCGATGTCTCTGTTGGATATCTACTAACATCCTCGCCTGCAGTCCCACCCTCTGACCACCTCAGTGTCTGCTGTCTCCACCTGTTTATATCGTCGTCTCTGTAGTACATCAACTAACCACGTATCAGTCATATGAACATAAAACTTAGATGTCCAGCTAACAGATAATGACTATTAATATATTTTGGACAATATATCTGTGCTTCTTCTCTCTCTGTTCTTCATTCTCTTTTTCCTGCTCTACCTGGCTGTCTTCACCAGGAAGGTGTGAGGTCTGAGAAGATTTTCATTGTTTAGGTTCATCACTATAGGTGAGGCTTCTCACATTTCATATAGTCACTTCTCTCAGCACCACTACCCAGCATATACAGCTTTAAACCGAGTGATGCCACTGAATGGAAAACCAGAAGATAACTATATATTGTTAAAAAGCGAGGGTACGTGCTGATCAGGTCTCCAGCACATTTCAGGAGTTAAGCTCTTGCCAATTCTGGAAAATAATGACAAATAAACAAAAGTAAAAAGAAAAACATTTTCAAAGTCCATAAATTTCAACAGTTGTGATATTACAAGTATTAGAAAAAATCATAACTTTGAAAGTTTCTCCTTAAATTAAAATTAGGAATGTTTGTTTGAGACTTTGAAACATTGATGTTATCTTGACCTATAAGTTAGTAACCAACCATCTTGAACTACCGTACACAGAAATGTTACATAAAAGGTCAACCTTTGCCAACGTAAACACGAGTCCACTCAGGCTTGGAGCTGAAAGAGGAGAACACCATAATGAACACGATACATGGGGGGTACATAGGGAATACAAGGTTAAGGGGGGGTTCCAGTAACTTTGAAGGACATCGAGTGAAGACCTGCCAGGATAACGCAGGAGTTTGCCACTGAGCTTCCCTCATGTGGTACCTGAACTAATCGTGGGGTGTGTATGAAAAAACAGACTCTTTTTTTTCCATCTAGGGCTCCAGAAAGGCAGCAGTGATAGATGGGCCTCTGTAGCTATCTGGGGAAAAGACAAATTATTCCTTTGTGGACCACTGCCCTTCACATGGAACATTCAACTTCACAAACACAATAACAAAGTAAGAAGTAACTGGAAACGACGAAGGTCTAGGACATGTCCAGCAAACAGGATTTGGAACCCAGGAATAATACTGAATCCCGAATGTTTTGCATCCACCAAAGCCGGTGATTAAATGTCACTTACTGATGGTTCTCACAGACTAATTGTGCTGTGAAACTCTTGACTCTGAGAAGGCCATGGCTGCAATTATACCTAGAGGGCTTCCCAGGGACATACACTCGTGCACACATAAATTACAAATCCCATAATGCACTCATGCTAATCATGAATCCCACAAGCCCACTGGAATATAGAAATAGAAAGAATAACAAAAGCTGAACAAGTGATAGCAATTTAGATTTAAGTCCTGGAGGACAGGAAACCATTTATTAGAAAAGGACACTTTTAGGAATTAAAAAACAAACAAACAAAAAAAAAAAAACAACTCCACCAAGAAGACTGAGTAATTTTTTTTCTTTTTCATTTGTTTTATTTCTTTCTCATTTGGCTGTCTGACACTCATTGAATCAAATTATAGAACAAGAGAACTAAACTGGCAAAAAAGTAGGTGTTTCCCTTGGATGTTTTTGGTCTTCTACATTAATTTGCTACAAAATGTGATCAGATGTTCATCTAAGTCATAACAATTTAAATCACACCCACAATTATAAGATTTTGTGTCTGTTTTTTTTTTAATGGAAGAAAAAAAGATATGAACTCCTGAAGTTGAAAAGTATTGCAATATTCCCTCTTGATAAATTGATCACAGTGTTGGTATTTCAGGTAATAACTCTAGTTCAGTGGTCTTCAACTCTGGTCCTCAAGATCTATCCCTTCCTGCATGTTTTAGATGTTTCCCTGTATCAACACATCTGATTTTAATTAATGATCATTATCTGATTGTCATCAAGCTCTGCACAAGTCTGCTAATGACACAGTCATTTGTGTCATGGTGTGAAGAAGCAGGGAAACATCTAAAACATGCAGAACAGTAGATCTTCAGGACCAGGGTTGGTGACCCCTGCTCTACTTAATATGGGAGGTAATCAAATAATATTCAAATAATTTATGAATGCTACTGAAAGCAAAAGTGAACTGATTAGCTCTCTTTGACTTAAAAAGGGAAAACCATCAGGACATGAAGTCCAGGTCATTGCGCTGACTTCAAGACTTGCAGACTGCTGAGTTTGACAGTCTGCTCCTGGGAAGCCCATGAGTACCAAGAGCTGTCCAAATCCACAGTCACTCCAAGTGGGTACAAATGGTCTGCCGGGAGTCTGCTTGGCATGTACTTCTTAAAGTCCTTCTCTCGAGGCAGCTATCCATGCTCAAGATAGATGGATTTTCCAGTTGAGGTCCACAGCATCAGCCTTGGAGGTCCGATTCTCAAGTCAAGTCAGATTTATTTATAAAGCACATTTTTAAAACAACCAGTGTTGACCAAAGTGCTTTTCAGGCTTTACTCACACCCCACTTTCTTTTTACTCAGCACCAAACTAACTCAGCTTGCACTGGAGAACTTTACAAACTTAGGCTAATAGCACCGCATCATCTGCAAAAAAGCAAATACGAAGTTCTACCAAACCTGTGAAGTGACACCGCGGCACGGCGGTACTTTGAGTTACTTAAAGAGAAAATGCTAACATGCTAATGAATAAAACACCTTTTTTTCATAAGTATATTTTCTAATTAGCACAAAACACAAACTTTTATAGAAGGGGAGTATATTAAGGAAAAAGTAAGCTTTTTTTATAGGGGGCTTTGATGTGGGTTCATCAGTGGAATGAACTTTTGGACTCTTCAGGCATAATTTCATTGGGCTTCATTGCAGGCATAACTATTAACTAAACACATGATAAAGTGTACTATATGTTGAGCAGTGGGTTGTTCAGGCTGATGACAAGCCATAAAAGTTGTCTTTCAAGATAGATCTCAAAATTAAATAAAGTGCTCTTAAGGGAAATGATTGAGAGGTATATGCAGTATTTTTAAGTGTTACCTTAAGTCTCAAGAAGATAACTGCTGTCCACTTGGGGTAAAGCTGCCTTCCTGAGTTTTCAATGTCAATTTGATTAACTTTGATTAAAACAGCATACTGATGCAAGCCCACTGGATTATCCTTGATTTGTTTATATATACTCTTTTGATCAAAAGCAAGAATGTTTGTTTGCTCCAGGAAGTCTTAGGGCACTTTCAACAAACACAGTATCTCCAGACTTCTGGCTTGTTTGCACTAAGAAGCACTTCATCTCTGAGAAAACAGCTCTCCTCCTTTCTGATAACCTTTGGCTAAGTGGGGTTGATGTGTTAATATGAAAGTCTGTTTTGGCCAAATGTAACATTTCTAACACTCTTCTTTTTTTTACTTTTTAAGTGATCTCTTTGAATCAGAGAAGAGCAGAGAAAGGAGCCAGCGCCCTAAAGGGAAACAGAAGTTAAAAAATATTTCATGTGGAAGCTTTACAATAATAAGAAGAATTGGGATGGTAAAAATCTATGCCCTTGTGATGAACTTTTCTACTTCATCACGCTGTGTGAAGGCAGACGGTTTGGGAATATGACAAATCATGAAAACTGTAATCAGAAAGGACCTTTCAAGTACATCCTGCATCTTTTCACCTGCTGAGTCAGCTGGGCCCTTCAAAGTTAAAAGTGCTTTGGAAATTCAAAGTCATTATGGGACCAGATTAACAGCAACACTGTAACTTTCTCAGAAGCTGGATCACTATGAATCAGGCTTCACTCACACGACACTCAGCATGCGTGGATTTCAATTATGCACAGTTTTTGTAAGCCAGGGCGCGGTGGTATCTAATAAACACCCCCCCCCCCCCC